>CM053028.1:540358866-540454789 GCA_028564925.1 Lithobates sylvaticus
TAGGCCCAGCAACCTGAATGTGGGATCGGATTGGTTGCTATGGGTTACTGCAGACTCTTATGTCCCCTGTATACTGATTAGGCCCAGCAGCCTAAGTGTGGGATCTGATTGGTTGCTATGAATTACTGCACACTCTCACGCCTCCTGTACACGGACTAGTCCTGACAGCCTGAGTGTGGGATCTGATTGGTTGCTATGGGTTACTGCACACTCTCATGTCCCC
This sequence comes from Lithobates sylvaticus, assembly GCA_028564925.1. NCBI lineage: Eukaryota > Metazoa > Chordata > Amphibia > Anura > Ranidae > Lithobates > Lithobates sylvaticus. The sequence goes on from CM053028.1 coordinate 540,359,090, forward strand.
TGTATACTGACTAGGCCTGACAGCCTGAGTGAGCCGTAGCTGCGGTATACCTGACGTTTTCATGGCGGTACATGTACATAGTGTTGAACTGCTGTAGCTCCTTCTGCTTCTGGTCCTTCTTCATGTCGTTGAGCATCTCGTCAGCGATGTGCTTGGGCAGGATGGAGAGGAGGAGTCTCTCCTGGAAAAAATAAACATGACAGCCATGGTTAGAGCGAGACGTTCTTCTGTTCTAGGAAATCCTAGCACGTGGCGTAGCGCATGAGGACTTCTACGGCCCTCCGGAGCCACCAGACTGTACAAACAGTGCAAGAGAAATCACAATGAGTCACCGCTGTCCTGATACAAGGCCGCCCACCCTTCACCCTTCTGGTCCACAACACACTAATGGCCGATAATTGCAGGACAGCATGCGCGTACATTTGGGTGCCATTATCCTTCGACCCTAAACACGATGAGATTCTGCTGTGATTCTGCCGTGATTCTGCCGTGATTGTCATGCAAAAGTATCGCGTGGCAATCGCGGCAAACTGCACCTTTACAAATCGCACAAAGCTTGTCACCCAATCAGGGGCAGAAGCTTCTCTTTGCGAGACAAACGCACATACAGAAGCCTATTCAAGCGAATGGGCTGCCCTATGTGACACGCAGAATCACGTGAAAAGTGCACTGTTAAAATCGCGTAGCGGGGATGCTCACGATAACTGGGCCAGGGCCTTGAAGGCTTGATTTGCCGCGTGATCCTGTTGTGAGACAGTCGCGGCCGAATCGCATCGCTTTTGGGGTGCCATTGAAGGATAAGAGCACCCAAGCGTTAGGGTTGCCACCTGTCCAGGATTCACCTGGACAGTTCGGGTTTGCAATCATGCATCCGGGTTTCAGTCTGCCTGAAACCCAGACACATTATTCAGACTGGACTATGGCTTCCCAGCAGGGTTGCTGGCTGCAGTTGTCTAAGCTGAGAGTGTCTGTTACACTCTCTTTCACACTGCCCAAAGCCAGCACTAACAATCTCCCCCCCCCCCCAAACACACACACACAGACAGGATAGGAGAGGAAATTGGGCTCGATCTGCGCCTTTCTCCCCCCCCCACCCGACCCCTCTGTCTGCTCACACTCCAATCCCCGGCACTGTGCTTCAGAAAAGGAAAGTTGGGGCCAGAAATTTGAATCCAGCAGCCTCAGATACATCTGGATGAGAGGTGCTGACTGCCACGGGGTGAGTGAGCTCACCATCCATCCCTGTCTGTGACTGAAGTCTCCCCATTCTCTCTCATGCCTCTGAGTACACTAAGGTAAATCAGGGTTCTCAGAGCACCCCTTACATCAGATTTCCCCTTTACACCAGAGGCCACAGTGTTTCCCCTTACATCAGAGTCTTCTCTGTACATCAGAGTTCTCAGTGTTCCTCCTTAAATCAGGGTTCCCAGAGTATCCCTTATGTCTGAGGCCCCAGAGTTCTCCCTTACATCAGAGTCTGCAGAGTCCCCCCTTACAGTGTAAGCGAACTCTGCAAGTTCAGATGTAAAAGGGGAACTCTGTGGATTTGAATGTAAAAGGGGAACTCTGTGGACTCTAATGTAAAGAGGGACTCTTGGTATTAACTTCATATGATTAGAACTAATAGCAAAATATATGTATACCGTATATACTCGAGTATAAGCCGACCCGAATATAAGCCGAGGCACCTAATTTTACCACAAACAACTGGGAAAACGTATTGACTCGAGTATAAGCCTAGGGCGAGAAATGGGCAGCTACTGTAAGTGCAAAAGAGGGTCAACAATGCCCATTTGCAGCCACTGTGCCCATTTGCATGCCTGTGCCCATTTGCATGCCTCACTGTGCCCATTTGCATGCCTCACTGTGCCCATTTGCAGCCATAGGTCCCCCAAACTTCAAACTTGGTAGTTAAGGGTTCCTAAATGCCCCCTATCTGCAGCCAAAATTTGGGGTCTCTGGACCCAAAGGGTCCCGAAATGACATTGCTGCAGATGGACACAGTTGACCGACTTTGGGGCCCCGTATCTCGGGGTCACTTGGTGCTAGGAACCCCAAGCCAAGGGGGGCATTTTCAGCACAAAAAAAATGTGCTGGAAAAACTCAGCTTATACTTGGTAGTTTATACTATAAAAAAAAATTGGTGTGCGCCGCTAAAGTGTTCGGGTTTGACATGAAGAAAAGGCGGCAACCCTACCAAGCGTGCGCATTGGTGCTGTGATTTCTATGCGATTTGGAATCATGGGCAGAATCACAGCAATTCCAAATCGCAAAGTGTGAAAGGAGCCTTTGGGGTTCAATTAACTCAGGCTCAACAGAGGAGCACATAGAAAACAACTGTTTTCTATGCGCCCTGATCACACAATAAATGATGGGCTGAGCTGCATTGCATAAAAATTCTGCATGGGCCGCAATGCTGCGGTGCATGTGGCTTGCAAAGCTGTGGTGCATAGCGTTGAATAAAATGCCATATTGTAACATTTCAATAAAGTAAAAAAAAAAAAAAAAATTGTAAACAATTGCAATACCTTTGTAGCAATGCATCACATTGACAGTGCACAGGCGCTATATGGAGCATAATTCATGCAGGCTGGTGTGAGTTTTTTTTTTGTGCCATATATTGTAACATGATGGAAATGTTTTCATGCAGCCTTGAAATGAAATGCCCACTTTAAGGCCGTTTCACTTGGGGCCATCTAGGAGCAGCGCATCACTTCTGGCATTTTAGGACTCAGACGGGTGTTGGTGTCTGCATGCTGAGCAGCTGTTTTCTGCACCTGCATCCACCTTGGAACTCTATGACTTAGCCCTGGTGGGCTGGGGACGAAACACGTTGGAAGTGTGGCCATCGGGAAGAACTGCGTCCGAGGCTGCTCTTTACCTTCCTTACCCTTGGAGCTGATCGGTGTGCAGTGTTGATTGACCACTGCACCCACCTTGGAGCTGCGTGCAGGCAACCAATACAAGTGCATGCTGATGCAAGGACTTAGGCACATGTCAAAATTTGACGCGGGTGCTCAGATTTGACCGCAGTCAGTATGCATTCAGACCAATGCACCTGCTTCTGCCTGTATGTCAATGCTATGTCCGTGCAGCTGCTGTGTCCGCTTGTATAGGCTGCCTGTGCGGATGCATAAAACAGTGGTTCAGCACACAGGATGGGTGTCAATGCCCATCTCAATGAGCCCTTGGCATGCCCAGGAGAATCAGGTGCAGTGTCCAGCCCCCCCCCCCCCCACGCAGGCTGCCTGTTACAGTACATGGCCTCATTCACATGGGGCGTACTAAAGCATACGCCCCTGCGAGGGCCGAGTTTGCCCATGCAGGCAGTCCCATTGATGTAATTTCAGCGGTTGCTGCCAATCTGACATCCATGTGGGTGCAGGTGCATGTCCCCGAACTCTCACAGTGGGCATTAGTAGGAACAAGGCCTAAGGCAGGCTGTACGGAGCTGAACACTCTACCAATTGGGTACCACAGAAGTGCATTCCAGACCTTGGTCCCTGTCCTGAATGCACAGGGCCCTAAATGTAGGTACCACTTGGTGCCCCCAATCAGTGAATGTGTCTTCAGAGACCATGAAGGCGCCCGAGGATGCATTGGGCCATTGGTATTACTGACGCCAGACAAGTTATCTTGTTATGAAAAGTGGTAATGTTGTCACTGCGGGAGTTCAATCGTCAGTGAGCGGACAGCCGCTGGTGTTGGGAAACTTTCACAGCTGATAAGTGGATTCGGTCTATTAATAGGGTGAGCGTTATTCCAATTTGTGATACCGCAAAAGCTGAATGTCATGTCCGCTGCTGTAATAGTAAGGGTTCATTCTAGGGATCGACCAATATCGTTTTTTCATTGCTGTTAAGATACCGATATTTCAGCCACGTCTCAGGCCGACAGCCGATATTGTGTGCCGATATTCTTTACATTGAAAAACACTTTTTATTTTTTCCTTTTTTTTATCACTGTTATTGCTGTCACAAGGGATGTAAACATCCCTTGTGACAGTAATAGGCAGTGACAGGTTCTCTTTATGGAGGGATCGGGGGTCTATAAGATCCCAAACCCCTCCTCTGCACTTGAAAGTATTCAAAACGTCAAGATCTGCGTTTTTAAATACTTTATATTTTTTAAAACTGGCGCCTTTAAGATGCCAGTAATCCGGGAAGTGATGTCATGACTAGATCCGAGACCCAAACGAAGCATAGGCTTTGTTGGGGTCTTAGGCCAGCCAGCGAATGTGCCTGCTGGTTGCTCGGGCCTCTCGGTGGGACGAGAGAGCCCAGGCGAGCGGCGGATGGCGGCAGGGGTTGTTCCCTCCTGTTGCTTGTAATAACAGCCAAGCGGCTGCTAAGTTATTACAATAAAGCCGGTCGTCCGCTCTAAAGAATGGTACCGGGGTGATGCCTACAGCTGCAAACATCACCCCGGTAAAACCCCTTGAAGCAATATCGGTAATGTAGCGCCCTGCTCCTAATGGGCAGACGCTATAAGTGAAAATTTAGATTTGTCTGAGCTGTGTTTTAGTTCCGACTGATTATGTTAAATTTCTGGTTTCTGTTCCAGTTCAGCTGGGTTGTGTAGTTTTCCACTTGGCCGTGGGTGGTGCTCTCATCATTGGCCACTGTTGGAAATGCAACAGGCTGGGTGTTTTAGGTACCTCTTGGCTCAGAAGAAGCCCAGTGGGAGTGGTTTACCCGCTGTGCTTCTGGGAGAGGGTACTTAAGGGACAGACACCGTGGTCTGGGGTTGTTCCCTGACCTAATGGCCCTCCTGGCCTAAGGTGTACCGTCACCACTCAACTGTCTCGGGGGCCGGCTGGCCCGAGGCTTCGTTACTGAAGGTAGGCCCAGAAGTTCTGGGGCCTACTGATCCAGGGGTGGTCCTGTGCTGTCCAAGCAATTGGAGAAACCAGGGGAGGACTTTTTTGAGAGAGGACCGAGCAACAAGGCTGGTATCTCAAGAAGAGCCTGGAGGGGGGGGGGGGGGTGGTGGTGTAAAAACTGGCGCAGTTTTACCTCCACGGGCTGCCCAATCAAACAAGGGTATGCAGATTCCCAGAGCTATGCACACACTTTTCGGCTGAGGCAGCAGTATCACCGTCAAATGCACTATAGTGTAGCTAATGGTAGCTACTTGTGCACTGAAGCAATCAGACAAGCTGGACTTTGATGTGCTGATGACTCCCATCAGCATGGGGAGCGGGAATGCTGGTAGCACCTATGGACTGTGAAGCTGACCGCAGTGCATGATGGGACTTGAAGTCCGGGCAGGTGAACAATTATGGGCCTCTATTACCAAATGGACTACAGCTCTCAGGAGGGCTTGGTACTGGGGAGGAGAGAGAAGGAGTATTTTCCCGGGCTGCTCTTTGAATTGCGCGGTCTTTGGCTGCGGGGGAGCAAGAGTGAGCACATCCCCATATTCAAACCTGTGGGAGGTTGAAGCCGGACCCCCAGACGCACCACCATGAGACCACCCAGAAAGAGAGAGAATACTGGGAAGTTTGGGGACTTAGCCTGTGTTACCATCACTGAGAACCTCGCACTACAACCACACACCATGGGTGCCACCAAGTGAGGCAAGGTACAAGGCTCCACTGAACTAAGGCAGAATATTCCTTCTCTCCAATCACTAAGACTGGTTAGAGGACCTTGCGGCCATGACCTACTGCCATTAGTGAGACTGAGCCCTTGGAGATTGACCGCACAGCTGCCCTATAGCTATTCACTGCAGGCTCTGCTGTCACTGTTCCTATGCGCACCAATGGTATGATTGGGCCCCAGCCTTACCCGGCTGAAGATCCAGGACTATATACTATTTTTATGCGCACCAAAGGTATGATTGGGCCCCAGCATTAGCCAGCTGAAGATCCAGGACTATATACTATTTTTATGCGCACCAAAGGTATGATTGGGCCCCAGCATTAGCCAGCTGAAGATCCAGGACTGCATACTATTTTTATGCGCACCAGAGGTATGATTGGGCCTCAATGTTAACTGACCGAAGATCCAGGACTAAAGACTGTTACAAAGGTCTCATATAGAGACCTTTGCTAGTTGCTCAGTACAGGAGTACCACCCAGAGGTGAAACCCAGGACTTAGTCATCCTTTCGGGTGCACCCTATGTAGTTTCATTATCCCTATTCTAAATACAATTAATGTTTATGTTCACTGTCTATTACTGATCTTGCTGGTTTATATGTTACTGCAGTCTAGTGGTATAGAACTCTAATCTAAGTAGCTGTGGAACGTTGAATCTACTATCTACCAGACTGTACCTCCTATAGGTTAATTGACCACAACTCATGCCAAAGCATTGAGTTCTTTTACCACTAAACGGTCTTGTGCTCATTTGTTGGTAATAGCTTTCTGCCAAGCCAAGGGTATCTTTGCAGGTAACTTTTTTAGTGTTTTTGTGATTTTCGTTCAACTAGGTGTGTCAGAGGGGCTGTCAGGCGCAGAACAGACAACCCAAGTTGCCAAGCGGCTTCTTTCAGGGGGTGGTGCTACAATGGGACCACATCAAACCCACCCCCCCAACCACATGTGATACACTGTGTGCTGCAGTAAGAATTAAATTATATTGTGCTGCCAGCACAAAGGAGAGTCAGACCGCGGCTCTCTCACACACACACACACAGCAGTGGCCCAGCTCTCCAGCACTCTGACATCTCCTCCCTGGACGCTACTCTAGGTAACAGTGTTCTCCTTCCCTGAGCAGTGCTGTTAATTGGAGCAGTGTTCAAAGGGATCGCATAGGAGCCTGGCACTGTGTGTGAGATTGGCAGTCTGACTCCCCATTGTGCTGGCAGCACAAGGCATTCAGAATGAATGGCAACACGTCACATACATGTAATTCAGTAAAGGCTTATCTAAACCCAAGCAGTAAAATGCAATATATTGCATTTCTTAGATGTGGTGACGGCATTAGTTTCCATTTTTAAGGACTTCTTTTCCTTTAATTTTCACCTGGTGCTAGTAACACACTTCCTGTCCTAGAGTGAAAACGCTCTCTGTACTGTACCTATAGAGGTGAAACGTTGTCACCCTAGGACAGGACTCCAGAAACCTCCTCATCTCCATTACATAGGGGAGGTGTTCTGTAGTCAACAGAAAGAGGGCTTATAACACTGGTCAAGATTTCATGATCGCTTTGCCAACTCAGTAGAGAGAATTATCAGCTGACAAGATTTCTGGCAGGATCAACTAGTGATTTTTGCAATTTTTAAACCAATTGTATAAAATGATTTCAGTAGGAAGGTAGCAAATAAGAGCAAATAAGAGACACCCATTGTTAAGGCTTACTGTACATAGTCTTTCATTTTCGGTTTAACTAGATTTGGCCTGCAGGTGTCACTGTTGTCATATCCTCCAGTGCAGCTGCTGGCGTCTTGCAGCATAGAGAGCACCTGGGCCCTTGTTTGTACACACACCTGTTCCTGCCCGTTCCATCGGGCCCAGCGTTTGGCTTGGAGTACAGAATGTGAGTGCGTTTGTTTTCCAAGCTGACGTCGTATTTATCTGATATAAAACGACCAGCCAAACGAATGCTCAGACTCATGTGTATGATCCATGAGACGATAGTTGCCCTGATCTTTTGCACGTTTCATCATTTTCATAGTATTTTGGAATCAATTAATGAAAATCTCCTGTGTGATAATCGTTTAATTTAGGTTTTGATTGCGTCTCTTCTATCTTTTAGGGATACTATTGGATACTATTGGAGGTCCCCACCATTCCTGTGCTAAGTTCCCGGGTATGTACACCTACTGTGCCCATTATGAGGGGTTCAAACCATTCCTGTGCTAAGATCCCAGGTCTGAACACCTGCTGTGCAAATTATGAGGGGTCCTCACCATCCCTGTGCTGAGTTTCTGAGTCTGTACACCTGCTGTGCCCATTATGAGGGGTTCCCACTATCCCTACACTGAGTTCCTGGGTCTGTACACCTGCTGTGCCCATTATGAGGGGTTCCCACTATCCCTACACTGAGTTCCTGGGTCTGTACACCTGCTATGTCCATTATGAGGGGTTCTCACCATCCCTGTGCTGAGTTCCTGGGTCTGTACACCTGCTGTGCCCATCATAAGGGGTTCCCACCATCCCTGTGCTGAGTTCCCGGGTCTGTACACCTGCTGTGCCCATCATGAGGGGTTCCCACCATCCCTGTGCTGAGTTCCTGGGTCTGTACACCTGCTGTGCCCATTATGAGGGGTTCCCACCATCCCTGAGCTGAGTTCCTGGGTCTGTACACATGCTGTGCCCATTATGAGGGGCTCCAACCATCCAAGTGCTGAGTCCCTGGGTCTGTACACCTGCTGTGCCCATTATGAGGGGTTCCCACCATCCCTAGACTGAGTTCCTGGGTCTGTACACCTGCTGTGTCCATTATGAGGGGTCCTCACCATCCCTGTGCTGAGTTTCTGAGTCTGTACACCTGCTGTGCCCATTATGAGGGGTTCCCACTATCCCTACACTGAGTTCCTGGGTCTGTACACCTGCTATGTCCATTATGAGGGGTTCTTACCATCCCTGTGCTGAGTTCCTGGGTCTGTACACCTGCTGTGCCCATCATGAGGGGTTCCCACCATCCCTGTGCTGAGTTCCTGGGTCTGTACACCTGCTGTGCCCATTATGAGGGGTTCCCACCATCCCTGAGCTGAGTTCCTGGGTCTGTACACATGCTGTGCCCATTATGAGGGGCTCCAACCATCCAAGTGCTGAGTCCCTGGGTCTGTACACCTGCTGTGCCCATTATGAGGGGTTCCCACCATCCCTAGACTGAGTTCCTGGGTCTGTACACCTGCTATGTCCATTATGAGGGGTTCTCACCATCCCTGTGCTGAGTTCCTAGGTCTGTACACCTGCTGTGCCCATTATGAGGGGTTCCCACTATCCCTACACTGAGTTCCTGGGTCTGTACACCTGCTATGTCCATTATGAGGGGTTCTCACCATCCCTGTGCTGAGTTCCTGGGTCTGTACACCTGCTGTGCCCAACATAAGGGGTTACCACCATCCCTGTGCTGAGTTCCTGGGTCTGTACACCTGCTGTGCCCATCATGAGGGGTTCCCACCATCCCTGTGCTGAGTTCCTGGGTCTGTACACCCGCTGTGCCCATTATGAGGGGTTCCCACCATCCCTAGACTGAGTTCCTGGGTCTGAACACCTGCTGTGCCCATTATGAGGAGCTCCCACCATCCCTGAGCTGAGTTCCTGGGTCTGTACACCTGCTGTGCCCATTATGAGGGGTTCCCACTATCCCTACACTGAGTTCCTGGGTCTAAACACCTGCTGTGCCCATTATGAGGAGCTCCCACCATCCATGTACTGAGTTCCTGGGTCTGTACACTTGCTTTGCCCATATTGAGGGGTTTCCACCATGCCTGTGCCAAGTCCCCAGGTCTGAACACCAGCTGTGCCCATTATGAGGGGTTCCCACCAACCCTGAGCTGAGTTCCTGGGTCTGTACACCTGCTGTGCCCATTACGAGGGGTTCCCACCATCCCTGAGCTGAGTTCCTGGGTCTGTACACCTGCTGTGCCCATCATGCGGGGTTCTCACCATCCCTGTGTTGAGTTTCTGGGTCTGTATACCTGCTGTGCCAATTATGAGGGGTTCCCATCATACCTATGCTTAGTTCCTGGGTCTGTACACCTGCTGTGCCCATTATGAGGGGCTCCCACCATCACTGTGCTGAGTTCCCGGGTCTGTACACCTGCTGTGCCCATTATGAGGGGTTCCCACTATCCCTACACAGAGTTCCTGGGCCTAAACACCCGCTGTTTCGATTATAAGGGGTTTCCCCCCCCCCCCCCCCCCCCCCTTAGTTTCTATTTTTTTAAATTATGGATAGAGTAGGGAAAAGTTAAAACCATTGTCAAGTTTTCATTCTCCATATGTGGTCATTTTCCTTTACTTCCTGCCCTGAGAATAGGTGTCCCCATTGGAGTATCTATTCCTGCTCTGGATTTTCCCATCACTTTTCACCTTGTTTCAAGGCACACTTTAGGTTGGAACGCCGGAAGAATTCATCAAGAACGTCACAAAAGAAAATAAATTGCAGAAATTTGAGTTTCCTGGCAGAGGAGACACGCAAAGAAGCGCTGGGGATAATGGAACTTGATAGCTGACCCCTCCTTCTGAAAATGCTAGTTCCCTGGCTCATGTGCTGAGAAGTAAAGGGGGCGTGATTTATGCTTACACACACGTGCGCCCTACACATGCATTTGCATGGGGTCTGTACAGAGGCAGCTCTTCAGAGAGCAAATGTAGTGTTAATGAGCCCTGACAGTCAATACGAAGCACACAGCTGTGAGCTTCTCCTAACCCCTTGAATTCCGGGACGTTTATAAATGCATCTTGGTAGACAAGGGGGTTATTTGCACTGTGATTCCACAGCCACAAGGGTCTCCACTAGGCTGGCGCAGTTTTCACACATATGCTTTCATTTGACACAGAATTGTCAATTCGTCATTAATGGAAGATCAGATAAAGGCAACGGGTTTCGGGGGAGGACTCTTTCTTCATGGCTAACGAGTAAAGAACGTTCCAAATCAAATCGGATAGTCCTCACAGCACAAATTTGGGCTCTCGCACACGGATGTGATTAAATTACACCTTTCAACGTCCCTCCTTGCTGCCAGAAGGAACAGTGCGTTTATGCGTGTACAGCGTTTAGAAGCATACATGCAGAAACTCATTAATGGAGGATCAGATAAAGGCAACGTGTTTCGGGGGAGAAGGACTCTTTCTTCAGGGCTAACAAGTAAAGAAAGTTACAAATCAAATTGGATAGTCCTCACAACACAAATTTGGGCTCACGCACATGGATGTAAATAAAATACGCCTGTCAACGCAGATTCCTGCTGCCAGAAGGAACAGTGCGTTTATACATGTACAGTGTTTAAAAGCATACATGCAGAAATTCATTATGAATGAATGAATAATTTATATAGCGCTACAATGCGAACTGAATCGCCTCAAGGCGCTGTATTGGCGCTTTGTTGTCGAGCTTCTAGAAGAGGTAGGTCTTGAGTTTCTTCCTGAAGGCCTGATGGTTTTCTTCTATGCAGATGTCGGTTGGTAGAGCGTTCCATAGCCGTGATCCTTGGACAGCGAATCTCCGTTCCCCCTTTGATTTGTAGCGGGATTTAGGAATGAGGAGGAGATTTTGATTAGCCGATCGAAGACTGCGATTGGGTATGTAGTGTTTTATTTTCTCGAGAAGGTATTGCGGGGGATCAGGGATCAGATAAAGGCAACGTGTTTCAGGGAAGAAGGACTCTTTCTCCAGGGCTAACAAGCAAAGAACGTTACAAGTGAAATCGGATAGTCCTCACAACACAAATTTGGGCTCTCGCACACGGGTGTGATTAAATTGCACCTGTCAACGTCCCTCCTTGCTACCAGAAGGAACAGTGCGTTTATGTGTGTACAACGTTTAGAAGCATACATGCAGAAATTCATTAATGGAGGATCATATAAAGGCAACATATTTCGGGGGATAAGGACTCTCTTTCTTCAGGGCTAACAAGTAAAGAATGTTACAAATCAAATCGGATAGTCCTCACAGCACAAATTTGGGCTCTCGCACACGGATGTGATTAAATTGCACCTGTCAACTGCCAGAAGGAACAGTGCGTTTATGCGTGTACAGCGTTTAGAAGCATACATGCAGAAATTCATTAATGGAGGATCAGATAAAGGCAACGTGTTTCGGGGGAGAAGGACTCTTTCTGGCGGATGTGATTAAATTGGATGTGATTAAATTGCACCTGTCAACGCCACTCCTTGCTGCCAGAATGAACAGTGTGTGTACAGCATTTAGAAGCATACATGCAGAAATTCATTAATGGGGGATCAGATAAAGGCAACGTGTTTCGGGGGATAAGGACTCTCTTTCTTCAGGGCTAACAAGTAAAGAACATTACAAATCAAATCGGATAGTCCTCACAACACAAATTTGGGCTCACAAACATGGAAGTGATTAAATTGCACCTGTCAACTGCCAGAAGGAACAGTACATGCAGAAATTCATTAATGGAGGATCAGATAAAGGCAACATGTTTCGGGGGATAAGGACTCTCTTTATTCAGGGCTAACAAGTAAGGACTGTTACAAATCAAATCGGATAGTCCTCACAACACAAATTTGGGCTCACGCACACAGATGTGATTAAATTGCACCTGTCAACTGCCAGAAGGAACAGTGGATTTATGCGTGTACAGCGCAAAGAAGCGTACATGAAGAAATTCATTAATGGAGGATCAGATAAAGGCAACATGTTTCGGGGGATAAGGACTCTTTCTTCAGGGCTAACAAGTAAAGAACGTTACAAATCAAATCGGATAGCCCACACAACACAAATTTGGGCTCACACACACAGGTGCAATTAAACAACGTCGGAAAAACGTGTGTGCTTAGATGTGTAATTGCAAAAATTCATTATAGTGGCTAAAATAATAGTTTTTTCCTAAGCGCTAGAATGAATTTCTATGTGTGCGTTTCCAAGCCCATAAATGCTGTGTTCCTTCTGACAGGTACGCACATGTTTAAATTGCTCCAACGTGTTACAGTGTATCTAAAGTCAATGTATTTCTTTTTTATTTTTTTGGATGAAGTGAAGGGTTAGAACCCCTGGTAGGTTTTTATAGCTGTTCGGGACCCTCCGTTTGTCACTGGACCGAGTGCTCGCTCACACCAGGTGCAGGAACACGTGCAAAACCAAATTTTTTTTCCACGCCACAGCAAAACGCGCTGCCTTTTGCAGCCGCGTGCGGGTATCATTGATTGTAAATGGCCCCCCCACGCGTGTTTTTTTTTTTTTAAATCGCGCATGCACTTTTTTTTTCTTTGCCTGTTTTACATGCATAGGGCAGCCCAAAAACGCAACTTTGGGGAACACATATAAAAAGCGTGCACGTTCGGACACACCCCCTTGGCTTGATAGAGCCTTGAACGTGAGGGAGCGAGTTGTCACTGAAATGCAAATGGAGAAGAAGTTTTCCCATGGGGACACTTGTTCTGGTGACAACGACGAGATCATTTTTCACACTTCCTGTTGTGTCTTATGACAGGAAGTGGGGGAAAATCAACCCGATGTTCAGTGAGTTGTCACTGAAACACAAAGGGAGAAGAAGTTTTCCCATGGGGACACTTGTTCTGGTGACAACTACGAGATCATTTTTCACACTTCCTGTTGTGTCTTATGACAGGAAGTGAGGGAAAATCAACCCGATGGGACACAGATTTTTTATTTTATTTTACTGTTTCATCCTTTTTTTTTTGTTAATTATGTATTTCCTCTTCGCCGGATCCAGACGAAAACGTCCGGTTTTATCAGAAATCTAAAAAAGATGGATTCCAGCCCGTCGCCTGCGGTCTACGGAGAGACCACAATCTCGGCTATTATCAACATCATTATCCTCTAAGTGTATCCGGACTGCTATGCATGAACACAATAATGTCATTAGGATCTGAAATAACCTCGCAGAGCAATCAAAATATTCCCACTGCAGGCAGCCCTGGTAACAGGTCACCTCCCCCCCCCCCCTTCCTTAACGGGCGGCGTCCCCCAGGGGGGGCTTTCTGTAATAAACCCAAGCACAGCTGACACATCTCCAGATGCAAGTGTTACAGGCAAAGCAGTCTCATTCACACCGCTGCGCTCTGTCTGCAGTCGGAAGGAATTTTTATAAAGGAAGGATACAGCCTTTATATCATATATATTTATGTATGTATATGTATGTGTGTGTATATATATATTATTATTATTTTTTTTTTTATATAAAACCCAATCACCAGAATACGATTTAACACGTTAATGTCAAAAGTCGCGTTTAATATTTTTTAAACTCTGCAGCTTTTTATTGAAACATTACCAGGTGATCCCGCCATGGAGGTCCTTGTTCCAGGCACTTCCTGTAATGCGGTGACAACGCTCTGTCCCTTTCTCCCAATTGTGCTCCTACGTTGTCACCCTGTTACACGGGACTACGAGTGTCCGTTTTCAACACATTTACCAGATATTGTCCCCCTGTTGTCACCTTCTGGGGGGCAGCTGCTGGAATGACAACAATCTATAGGGCAGTGATGGCGAACCTTGGCACCCCAGATGTTTTGGAACTACATTTCCCATGATGCTCATGCACTCTGCATTGTAGCTGAGCATCATGGGAAATGTAGTTCCAAAACATCTGGGGTGCCAAGGTTCGCCATCACTGCTATAGGGAATCCTCTTGTCATTGAAGGATGTCAACAGCTTCAAGTAGATGGAGAACCAAATTCAATCATCTCACACACTCACCGGCCACTTTGCTAGGTACACCTGTGCAACTGCTTGCTAACACAGATTGCGAATCAGTCAATCACATGGCAGCAACTCAATGCATTTAGGCAGCTGGACGTGGTGAAGACGACTTGCTGAAGTTCAAATCGAGCATCAGAATGGGGAAGGAAGGGGATTTAAGTGACTTTGAACGTGGCATGGTCGTTGGTGCCAGACGGGCTGGTCTGAGTATTTCAAAAACCTGAAGGGTTAGGGTTTAGGGTTGGGATTGGGGTTAGGGTTAGGGTTTCCCCTGGAAGAATAAGGTTAGGACTCAGGGATTGGAATAGGGACCTCCCCCAAAGGTCAAAGGTCAGCAGGCGTGTCCCCCAGAGGTCAAGAGGTCTGGCTGACCCACCCCCACCAAAGTGTTCTGCCTACCCCAACTAATTTGTGGCATGAACAAGTTGGGGCATGAACAAGTCGGGGTAAGCGCTCTCTCACACACAACCTTCTCTCGGGTTTACAGAGAATGGTCCGAAAAAGGAGAAAATATCCAGTGAGCGGCTGTTGTGTGGAGGAAAATGCCTTGTTGATGTCAGAGGTCAGAGGAGAATGGGCAGCCTGGTTGGAGATGATAGAAAGGCAACAGTAACTCCAAATAACCACTCGTTACATCCAAGGTATGGAGAATACCATCTCTGAACGCACAACATATCCAGCCTTGAAGCAGAGGGGCTACAGCAGCAGAAGACCACACCGGGCGCCGCTCCAACAGGAAACTGAGGCTACAATTCCCACAGGCTCACCAAAATTGGACAATAGATGATTGGAAAAAACTTTGCCTGGTCTGATGAGTCTCGATTTCAGCCACGACATGCAGATGATAGGGTCAGAATTTGGTGTAAAACAACGTGAAAGCCATGGATCCATGAAAAAACAGCCAACTGTGGGACTTTACTTTTTAATTATAAAAATATTTTTATTGATGTCATTAAAAACATTTCATTAAAAAAAAATCCCTCATTTGCATTCAAGTCATATTTTTGTACAGACACTACAGCTTTACATGTTTCGCTTCAAGTGAGCTTCTTCAGGAGATTGTTAATTTACTGACACCTTAAAAGTCCCACAGTTGGCTGTTTTTTCATGTATTCTTCATAAAAAAAAAAATGGGATGTGGTGTCTTCTCTGACCAGGCTACCCTCTATCTTTTTAAAACATGAAAGCATGGATCCATCCTGCCTTGTATCAATGGTTCAGGCTGGTGGTGGGGGTGTAATGGTGTGGGGGATATTTTCTTGGCACACTTTGGACCCCTTAGTACCAATTGAGCATTGTTTAAACCCCACGGCCTACGTGAGTATTATTGCTGACCATGTCCATCCCTTTATGACTACAGTGTCCCCGTCTTCTGATTGCTCCTTCCAGCAGGACAATACACCATGTCACAAAGCTCCAATCATCTCACCACTGGACAATGAGGTCACTGCACTCCAATGGCCTCCACACTCACCAGATCTCAATCCAATAGAGACACTCACCAGATCTCAATCCAATAGAGACACTCACCAGATCTCAATCCAATAGAGACACTCACCAGATCTCAATCCAATAGAGCACCTTTGAGATTGGCATCCTGGATGTGCAGCCAATAAATCTGCAGCAACTGTCTGATGCTATCATGTCACTATGGACCAAAATCTCTGAGGAACGTTTCCAACACCTTGTTGAATCTGTGCCACGAAGAATTAACCACTTGTGGACCGCCCACCATACATATACTGCGGCAGGGCGGCTGCTCTGTGCCAGAATGTGTACCTAGTACGTGATCGGGCACGTCCGGGTCTGGGGCGCACACATGCGCCCATCGGCAACCCGCTCCTGCTACTCCATGTCTGTCGGCACCCGCCGATTAGACAGTACACAGGCAGAACAGCAATCTGTAAACAAGGCAGATCGTTGTTCTGTCAGATGGGAAGGTATGGATCCTGTGTCTCTGCTAAGCAGGGACATGGATCAATGCCTTCGCCTAGTAAAAGCACCTCCCCCACTGTTAGAAAGAACAGGCTAAGCACACAGTTAACCCTTTGATCTCCTCTGATGTTAACACCTTCCCAGTCAGTGTCATTAGTACAGTGACAGTGCATATTTTTAGCACTGATCACAGTATTATTGTCACTGGTCCCTAGAAAGTGTCAGTTAGCGTCCAATTTGTCCGCCACAATATCGTAGTCCTCGCTGATCATCGCCATTACTAGTAAAAAAAAAAAAATCTATTCCATAGTTTGTAGATGCTATAATATTTGTGCAAGCCAATCAATATACTCTTATTGCCATTTTTTTTTACCAAAAACATGTAGCAGAATATATATCAGTGGCGGCTGGTGCTCAAAATTTTTGGGGGGGCGCAAACAAACAGCCTCACTGTGCCATCAAACGCTGCCACTGTGCCCATTAAACGCTGCCACTGTGCCCATTAAACGCTGCCACTGTGCCCATCAAACGCTGCCACTGTGCCCCAAGTGCTGCCACTGTGCCCATCAAACGCTGCCACTGTGCCCCAAGTGCTGCCACTGTGCCCATCAAACGCTGCCACTGTGCCCATCAAACGCTGCCACTGTGCCCATCAAACGCTGCCACTGTGCCCAAGTGCTGCCACTGTGCCCCAAGTTCTGCCACTGTGCCCCAAGTTCTGCCACTGTGCCCCAAGTTCTGCCACTGTGCCCCAAGTTCTGCCATTGTGCCCCAAGTTCTGCCACTGTGCCCCAAGTTCTGCCACTGTGCCCCTTAAGTGCTGCCACTGTGCCCCAAGTGCTGCCACTGTGCCCCAAGTTCTGCCATTGTGCCCCTTAAGTGCTGCCATTGTGCCCCAAGTTCTGCCATTGTGCCCCTTAAGTGCTGCCATTGTGCCCCAAGTTCTGCCACTGTGCCCCTTAAGTGCTGCCACTGTGCCCCTCAAGTGCTGCCACTGTGCCCCCTGCCTGCCCTCTGCACTTACCTTGTCCCGGTGTGCAGCTGGTGACGGCGTCAGGCGAAACGAGCGGTGTCTCCTTCGGATGTCTTCTCCCGCGCTCCTCCTGTCTTCTTCTGCTGTGATTGGACGCTAGGTGATTGGAGGCCTAGCGTCCAATCACAGCGCCTGTGACTTCAGCCAATCAGGTGACAGGTAACAGACCTGGCAACCTGATTGGCTGAGAGGCGGGTCTGTGTTAGGGAAGCGATGTATTCGCTTCCCTAACACAATACTGTGTAATCAGCGAACGCACAGCCGTGCGCCCGCTGTTTACACTTAGGGAAGCCTATTAGAGCACACCGCTCTATTCAGGTCCCCTATTAGAGCTTACAGCTCTAATAGGGGCGCTTCCAGCAACACACCCCCCCCCCCCCCCCACTGTAATTCAGATGCCCGGCGCCCGATCAGGGGCCGGACACCTGAATAGGGGGCGGCAGCGGTGACAATAGATAGATTCATGCAATGCATGAATCTATCTATTGGTGATAGAGCGGTGCAGGAGAGGGGGGCGGCGCTCCTGCGCCCTCTATGCACGCACCGCCACTGATATATATTGGCCTAAACTGATGAAGAAATTTGATGGGTTTTTTTTGTTATGTTTTTTTGTTTTTCATTGGATATGTTTTATACAAAGTAAAAAATATATTTTTTTTCAAAAATTGTTGCTCTTTTTTTGTTTATAGCGCAAAAAATAAAAACCACAGAGGTGATCAAATACCACCAAAAGAAAACTCTATTTGTGGGGAAAAAAGGACATCAATTTTATTTGGGTACAGCTTCTCACGACCGCACAATTGTCAGTTAAAGTAACACAGTGCCGTATCGCCACAAAAAATGGCCTGGTCAGGAAGGGGGGAGGGGGTAAATCTACCAGAGGTCAAGTGGTTAGGGTAGTTCCGAAGGCAAAAGGGGGTACAGCCCAGTACTAGCAAGGTGTATCTAATAAAGTGTCCGGTGAGTCTAGAAGGCCACGTTCACACTTTTGCGCATTCGCAATCGTGGGCAGAGTTGCGCGAATCAGCATGCAATTCCAGAAACGCAGCGAATCATGTGACACGCTTTCGGTGCCATTATTTCTACACATGTGCATTGCCGAAAAATGTGTTCGTTTTCATTTCGTTCGTTTTTTTTTTTTTTTTTTTGTTTTTTTGGGGTTACGATCATAATTCGTAAATTCGAAAATATGAAAGAAAATCCGAAAAATTCGAAAGAATAGCTAACTATTAATTTATAGATATTGGAAATTCCTTTCAAATTTGGCTGTTAGTGAACGTAACGAATTTATCCAAAGTTACAAATGATCCCATATAACAAATGACACATCTAAACAAATGGAACGGAACAAATAATTAATAATAATAATAATAATAATAATAATAATAATAAAACGTTTTTATTATTATTATTACTATTATTGTTATTTATTATTATTAATTTGTTCCATTCATTTAGATGTGGCATTCGTTATTATTGGATACATTTGTATTCGTTACGTTCACTGACAGCCAAATTTGAAAAGAAATTCCAATAACTATAATTTAATAGTTATTAGTTAGTAATTATTTCAGATTTTCGAATTTTTGGGTTTTCGAATTTATACATTTACGAATTTTGGAATCTACGAATTTACAAATTTACGAATTTTGGAATTTACAAATTTTCAAATTTTAATGAATTTTCAAATTTATGAATTTTCGAGTTTTCAAATTTTAATGAATTTTCGAATTTATGAATTTTCAAGTTTTCAAATTTATGAATTTTCAAATTTTGGATTTTTTTTTCGAATTTTCAAATTTTAATGAATTTTCAACTTTATGAATTTTCGAGTTTTCAAATTTATGAATTTTCGAATTTACAAATTTACGAATTTTGGAATTTACAAATTTTCAAATTTTGGATTTTTTTTTTTTGAATTTTCAAATTTTAATGAATTTTCAAATTTTAATGAATTTTCAAATTTTAATGAATTTTCAAATTTTAATGAATTTTCAAATTTATGAATTTTCAAGTTTTCAAATTTATGAATTTTCGAATTTATGAATTTTTGAATTTCTGAATTTTTGAATATTCAAATTTATGAATTTTTGAATTTACAAATATTTAGAAAAATTTGTTAAACTGGTTTATGTTTGTTCGGATATTTCCAAATTCACAAATTTGTTGAAATTCATTAAAAAACGAATTCGGAACGAAAAAAATTGCTTAATGTTTAATTATTCCTTAACAGTGCCCAAACGCGTTTTAGCCAAGATTGACGCACGAAAATTGTGAAAACATGCAACACTAAACGCGCCTGGCTCAGTGCCAAAATTTGGTCTATGAGCTTCTTTGGCCGATTTTTGTAGCGGAGGGAGGCCCATTGTAAAACCAGTGGTGGCGCCACAAAAACACGCAAAACTAAAAGAAAGGGACGCGGCAACGTCGCTCAGGCGCGAATGGGGCCTAATTTAACATGTTAGGTCCCGTTCACATCTCTGTGTTTCTGATCGTGCGGCAAACCACATAGAAATCGCGCATTTGGCCACGCATTTCAGAAACGCACTGGAAGTGGCATCGCGCTTGTGTTGCCATTCAATGTTAATGGCACTGTGAGTGAGGGCATGTTTGCCGCGCGTTTTGGCCTTACAAAAAAGGTGCTGTAAACGCACTGAAAAGAGTGGTAAAAAAAAAAAAAAGTGCGATGCTCTGCGCCAAAAAAAAAGTATTGGAGCTTCTTTTTGGCGTTTTTGCATATGGCAGCCCATTCAAGTGAACGGGGGCCGCCCCATACGCAATGCACGCTAATGCGGTGGGTTTGTTTGCCGCCCCCCAAAACGGAGCACCAGCTGCCACTGACTACATGCATCCATTTCAACAAATACTGGGCGAGTCAGGTCCACTGTTTTCACCATTAGAGACATCTAAGGAGTGCTAACCACTAAGCCATACTATGCTCATATCACAAGAATGCTAACCACTAAGCCATACGATGCTCATATCACTGGAATGCTAACCACTAAGCCATAAGATGTTCATATCACAGGAGTGCTAACCACTAGGCCATACTATCCTTATAATCACAGGAGTGCTAACCACTAGGCCATACTATCCTTATAATCACAGGAGTGCTAACCACTAGGCCATACTATCCTTATAATCACAGGAGTGCTAACCACTAGGCCATACTATCCTTATAATCACAGGAGTGCTAACCACTAGGCCATACTATGCTCATATCACAGGAATGCTAACCACTAAGCCATATGATGTTCATATCACAGGAGTGCTAACCACTGAGCCATACTATCCTTATAATCACAGGAGTACTAACCACTAAGATATACGATGCTCATATCACAGGAGTGCTAACTACTAAGCCATACTATGCTTATATAACATTATATAACAGGAGTGCTAACCACTAAGCTATACTATCCTCATACCACAGGAGTGCTAACCACTAAGCTATACTATCCTCATACCACAGGAGTACTAACCACTAAGCCATACTATCCTTGTATCACAGGAGTGCTAACCACTAAGCCATACTATCCTTGTATCACAGGAGTGCTAACCACTAAGCCATACTATGCTTATATCACAGAAGTTCTAACCACTAAGCCATATTATCCTTATAATCACAGGAGTGCTAACCACTAAGCCATAGGATGCTCATATTGCAGAGTTCTAACTACTAAGCCATACTGTGCTCATATCACATGATTGCTAACTAAAAGTGCTGCGTAAACTGTTGGCGCTATATAAATCGTGTATAATAATAATAATAATAATAATAACTACTAAACCATACTATCCTTATATAACAGGAGTGCTAACCACTAAGCCATATTGTGCTCATATCACAGGAGTGCTAACCACTAAGCCATACTGTAATATAGGAGAAAATGAATCTGGGAACATTTCAGGAAAGAATTCTCCATGAGATCTTCGGTAAGAAGAGGACAGCGGCAGGAAATTCAGGATAATTGGCAAAGCCCGCAGGATTGCCGCAGTCAGCGAGACGCGGAGTCAGCAATTTTCTGCATATTCCATGTGCTGAGCGTCAGCAGCCTATAGGACATCACTAGTCGGTGTTGCCATGGTAACCCGGACAGTTCGGAGCAGGCCTGAACTTCCTCGTTGTTTTTTTTTTTTTTCTTCTTCCCATCAGTCCCTCTTCTCGCCAGTCGGCAGCTGTCCTAGTTCAGATCAGTATTCAGGAAGAATACCTTGTGTGTGCGAGCCCAGCCTGCCGAGTATAAAAATAGAAGCGCGGTATATTCCCCCCCCCCCCCCCTTATAGTGTGTACAGAAATGCAAAGCCTGCGCTATATATATGCCATACACACTGTATATACGCACGCAGCACAGGCATGCCTTCTAGTAAGAAAAGCATGCTGGGACTTGTAGTTCTGGTACAACTAGTTGGCTGTTTACTAGTTCTTGTATAGTCTATAGATTTTTATTTTTTTTAGAGATCTGATTGATGTAAATAGTCTTATCTATATAATGGAAAAATTCCCTCATGGGGTTTTTAAGCAGCCAATAAATTATTCAAAGGTCATTGATTAAAATTCCTTATTGTATCAAAAAAACAATTTGACAATTACATGAGAGTTGTAAAAAATCGAGCTCTGGCATTCACATGATAATAACGAAACCATTGATCAAGATGGAACTACATACACTACATGTAGTATGAAATCTTGCTAAAATTGCATTTTACTGCAAAAAAATTGTATATAATCTTCCACATAAAACCACTACGCGTTTCGACCCTTCGAATTGTGGTCTTCTTCAGGGGGGATTTTATTCTATGCAGAAAGAAAAGGAATATATTACATTTTAATAATCATTTGATTTGTTTACCCATAATATATATCCACACAAAAAATGTATATTTACCAATCAAGACGATGGAAGAGAAAGAAACATGTCCTATAGCCAGAGGTTTCCAAAAGACAATGGTGTGTCGCCTCCACCTCCTATAGCAGGTAGCAGGTGTGTATATATAGCTATAGGAGGTGGAGACGACACACCATTGTCTTTGGGATTGCTGAGATGAGCTTTTAAAATAAATCTCTGGCTATAGGACATGTTTCCTTCTCTTCCATCGTCTTGATTGGTAAATATACATGGTATACATGGTTGGTAAATATACACACTGTAAAGCCAGTCACAGTGATTGGGAAGGGGTTAGAAGACCGAAAAAGAAGTTCACTGAGACCAAGAGAAATAACATGGCAGCATAGCACAGAACCTCTGGTACCTCATTTTATTGTAACAATCAACCAACACAAAGCTCTGCCCGGGGGGGCCACCTCCCACCGACGCGTTTCATCCAAGATTACATAGAGAAGACTTTATACAGTCATTAATTTGCCTGAATTTTAGCACTCAAGCTGCACATTCCGTGGGGTTTTTTGGTTTAGGTCTCCCTGTTGGGGAGAGTTCTCTTCACATCTTGACATGGAGACACAACAGGAAGTGAAAGGAAACAGCCTCTTAGGCTGTTGTAAGTGTCCCCACTGGAAGATTTTTTCCCCACTTCCTGGGACAGTTTTGGATTTCCCGCTTTGCTCACTAGGTCTAAGTATAGAGGGCGACCCTCTGCAGCAGGGACACAGACAACAATACAAATCTGGGGTATGTAGAACTTTGATGGTCTATCCAGAACTAAAAAAAAAGGCTCTAAATGAGCATTTCTTAACTTTTTTTCAGTCCCAGCACCCTTCAAAAGTGTGTACAATCTGGAGGTTCCACCAGTCTAAAGTGCAAAATGTAAACGTTTTTTATCAATCAGAAGATGATGCACACAACCACTTTGAAATGCCCTCCCTTCACATCAGTGGTCTCCCCATCACATCAGAGGTCCTCCCATCGTATCAGAAGTTCTCTCATCACATCAGAGGTCCTCATCACATCAGAGGTCCCTCATCACATCAGAGGTCCTCCCATCGTATCAGAAGTTTTCTCATCACATCAGAGGTCCTCCCATCATATCAGAAGTCCTCCCATCGTATCAGAGGTTCTCCCATCATATCAGAGGTTCTCCCATCACATTTCCTCATCACATCATAGGTCCTCCCATCGTATCAGAGGTTCTCCCATCGTATCAGAGGTTCTCCCATCGTATCAGAGGTTCTCCCATGGTATCAGAGGTTCTCCCATCACATCAGAGGTCCTCATCACATCAGAGGTCCTCATCACATCAGAGGTCTTCCCATTGTATTAGAGGTCCTCCCATTGTATAAGAGGTCCTCCCATCACATCAGAGGTCCTCCCATTGTATCAGAGATCCTCCCATTGTATCAGAGATCCTTCCATCGTATCAGAGATCCTCCCATCGTATCAGAGGTCCTCCCATCGTCTCAGAGGTCCTCCCATCGTATCAGAGGTCCTCCCATCGTATCAGAGCTCATCCTATCGTATCAGAGGTCCTCATCACATCAGAGGTCCTTATCACATCAGAGGTCCTCATCACATCAGAGGTCTTCCCATCATATTAGAGGTCCTCCCATTGTATAAGAGGTCCTCCCATCACATCAGAGGTCCTCCCATCGTATCAGAGATCCTCCCATCGTATCAGAGATCCTCCCATCGTATCAGAGGTCCTTCCATCGTATCAGAGGTCCTCCCATCGTATCAGAGCTCATCCTATCGTATCAGAGGTTCTCCCATCACATCAGAGGTCCTCATCACATCAGAGGTCTTCCCATCATATCAGAGCTTCCTCTATAATATTAGAAGCCCCCCTTCACATCAGAGCCCCCCCCTACACTTTAGAGGCCCCCCTCACATCAAAGGCCCCTCCCCCTTCACATCAGATTTTTTACATCACATCAGAGTCCCTCTCCACTTTTAAGGTCGCCCATCACCCCAGAGATCCCCCTTCATATCAGAAGTTCCCCCTTTACATCAGAGCCCTCATTAAATCAGAGTTTTTCTTTACATCAGAGGTCCCCCTTTACATCAGAAGTTCCCCATCATGTCAGAGTTCCCCCTTCACATCAGAGCCCCCCATTCATATCAGAGTTCTCCACCACATAAGAGTCCCCCCTCATAACATCTGAGGTCCCCCCATCATGTCAGAAGATCCCCTTGAAATCATCGGTTTTCTCATCACATCAGGAACCCCCCCTTCACATGAGAGGTCCCTCACCACATCAGAGCCCCCCCTTCACATCAGAGGACCCCCCTATACATCAGAAGTCATCCATCACATCAGAGGCCCCCCTTCACATCAGAACCTCCACCCATCACGTTTCACAGGCCCCCCATCACCAAGTCAGTGTCCCCCCCCTATCACATCAAAGTCCCACCTATACATGAGAGCTTCCCCATCACATCAGAGTACCCCTATCACCACAGAGTCCTCTGATCCAGGGAAAATCGGGTCTCATGCTTGCAGCCCCCCCCCCCCCCCCCCCGGGGGAACCCAAATGGCACCCTGGTGGAGAAACACTGCTCTAAATGCACTTAAACTTCCAAGAATACAATGATAAGACTCCGGCGTCTTGGAATCTCTTTATGGATAACGGCACGGTACATGAACGCCTCCCCACCCCCCCCTCCCCATCATCTGACATACATCTTAGAATCTCTGCTGATCTCCCGCTGTTTGGACAAGGCAGTGTTTCATAATATCTTCCCACGATTGGTTCCGCCGCGTACTCATAATCCTCTGATCCAAATCTGGTGGCCGTATCAAAAGCTTAAAGGAAAACTTCATTCTAACCCGATTTTGTTATAATCCCTTCCTACAATTTCCGAAATAACTTTACTACGAGAATCTGGTCATCTGCACAGTCTTCTTGACTGTAATTCTCAGACCACACAACATGGTAGGAATAGGAGGAGAGACAATTCTAATTCTGGACTCCGGGAAGATATACAAGACTTAAATAAATCCAGCTCTGTAAAATAAGTTGGCTTTCTTGCTTGGTCTTCTAACTGACTTCACATTGGCTCTTGGTGCTTCCATCTCAGATCCATTAAAATAGTCCAAATACAAATTTATACCAATATAAATACAGCCAGAAGACTAAACAAGAAATCCAACGTGTTTCAGGGGCCAGGGCTTCATCAGGGCTTAGAGATAGGAAACAATTTTTCAGGACTAAATTGTGGATACAATGTATATACATTTGGGCTGTTGATGAACACTGTGCTTCATCATTTTATTGGTGAATATAACATACTTTGTATCCTCAACTTTTTTTTTTCTTGTGGGTGCGGCATCGGCGTGATTGACGATGGATTTACATCGGGGACACCGTTTTTTTAATTTTTTATTAAAGGAATTGTCAAAGGCTGTCTCTGTATTTTTATTACTTTTTGACACTTTTTTTTGGTGAATGGGTAGGGGTACATAATGATTCACATGGGCGGGGGGTTGCCCAGATCTGGGGCCCCCTTGTTAACCACTTTCAGACAGGACCAATTTGCAGCCAAAGGACCAGGCCTCTTTTTGCGATTTGGCACTGCGTCGCTTTAACTGACAATTGCGGGGTCGTGCGACGTGGCTCCCAAACAAAATTGACGTCCTTTTTTCCCCACAAATAGAGCTTTCTTTTGGTGGTATTTGATCGCCCCTGTGGTTTTTATTTTTTGCGCTATAAACAAAATAGAGCGACAATTTTGAAAAAAAAAAAAACGCATTCTTTTTTTATTTTTTGCTATAATAAATATCCCCCAAAAATATATATAAAAAAATGTTTATTCCTCAGTTTAGGCCGATACGTATTCTTCTACATATTTTTGGTAAAAAAAATCGCAATAAGCGATTATTGATTGGTTTGCGCAGAAGTTATAGCGTTTACAAGGTAGGGGATAGTTTTATAGCATTTTTATTAATAATTTTTTTTTATTAGTAATGGGGGTGATCAGCGATTTTTTTGTGACTGCGACATTATGGCGGACACATCAGACATTTTTGACACATTTTTGGGGACCATTGTCATTTATACAGCAATCAATGCTATTTAAATGCATTGCTTCCTGTATAAATGACACTGGCAGTGAAGGGGTTAAACCACTAGGGGGCAGTGTAGTGCTTAAGTATGCCTAGGGGTGTGATTCTTACTGTGGGGGGGGGCGTGGCTGTCAGCTAGTGAATGCTGATCTCTGCTCCAATCACAGGGAGCAGAGATCGACGTCACTAGTTGCTAGGCAGAACGGGGAGATGCTGTTTATTTCCGCATCTCCCCGTTCAGCCTTCCCGTGAGACGATCGCGGGTGTCCCCGCGGCGATCGAGTTCGTGGGACCTGCGACCGGCCTCACGGGGGTCCTGACCGGCGCGGGAGTGCGCCGCTCCCGGCGCGCTCCCGATGGCACGGAGGCATTTAATAAGGGACTTATATATACGCCCTCCTGCCTGTCCGTGCCATTCTGCCGACGTACATCGTCGTGCGCTGGTCGGGAAGCGGTTAAAGGCCCCTGCCCGCATACCCCCACAACCACCGGCCAGGGTTGTGGGGATGAGGCCAGGGTCTGCTATGGACTAGGGGGGACCCCACGCCGTTAATTTTTTTTAATTTTATTTTTTACCGGCAATTTTTTTTTTATTATTCAGCTGTCAGCAGGGGGATGTTCATTGACAGCTGATGACTCATCGGTTGTTAAGGACACCGCGGCTGGCTTCCCGGCCTCGCTCCTTAACAACCAGCTTTTACTGCACCCCGATTGGGCAAAGCTTTGCCCAATCGGGGTGCAGAATGCACTGTGCAGGGTGGCTGTGTCATTTTAATTCCTGGGACACTGTATTGTCCTGGAATGAAGGTACCCCGGATGTGGGACTGTCCCGGGCAATCCAGTACACGTGGTCACCCTAATTAGGGATGACCGAAATGAAGAGACTTCATTTCTCCAAAATGTAAAAACTGTGAGATTTGGGGAAAATGTTGCCATTCAGGAAAAATGCATTGATGTCAATGGTGAAGTGGTAATAAAAAATTTTGAGGGTCCAATGGACTTCAAATGGCTTCTGAAGGTTACGGAAGTTACGGAAGCTCCTTCCTCCAATGATCCTGGACTTGTTCTTGTGCTGACCTTGTGCTGACCTCTGGCCTTCCGTCTTGCACAGTTATACAGGCTCCTCTCCTGGACCAAAGTTGCTTACTCTGGTTTCACTGCACACTGTGAGCTTCTCACAGTGTGCATTAGAAGCTGCAGCAAGTCAGACAGAGCACACATCATTTCCTGTCTGGGGGACATCCAGCATCACCTAGCTCTTTCCTCCCCAGTCGGACTGTCCCTGGCCTACCCTGTCCCGTTCTCCCGTTACCTAGGGAGTTCTGCATGCAAAAAGGCACAACCGTTTCTCAAAACTGACAAGAAGTCATTGAGGCATTTTATTTTCTATAATTCTTTTTATTTCTTTAACCACTAGCCGACCAGCGCACGACGATGTTCGTCGGCACAATGGCATGGCTGGGCAAATGGGCGTACAGGTACGTCCCCTTTAAATTGCGGCATTGTGGGTGTGCGCACCAGCCGCGTACTCCGTGACCGTGCCCGCGGGTCCTGGTGAATCGATGTCCACCGGGGACCACCGGGGACCCACGATCGTATCACGGAGCGTAAGAACGGGAGATGCCTTTGTAAACAAGGCATTTCCCTGTTCTGCTTAGTGACATGACAGAGATCTACTTCTCCCTGTGATCGGCAGCGGTGATCGCTGTCATGTCAGTGCTAGCCCACCCCCCCCCGGATGCCCCACACGGTCGGATTTTCCGACGGAAAATGTCCTATCGGACAATTCCGACCGTGTGTAGCCTCCATCGGACTTTTTCCGTCGGATTTTCCGATGGACAAAGTTTTATCTCCTGCTCTCAAATTTTCCGACAACAAAGTCCGATCGGACAAAGCGAATTCCGATGGACAAAGTGCCACGCATGCTCAGATCAAATTACAAGACCAAAGCTATTGGCTACTAGCCTCTACGTAGTCCCGTCGTACGCAACAAATGTCACCACGTTCAGAATGATCGGATTTTCCGACAACTTTGTCCGACCGTGTGTATGCAACACCAGTGTCGGACAAAATCCGTCTGAAAAAATCCGTCGGATTTTGTGGTCGGAATTTCCGACCGTGTGTACGGGGCATTAGAATCACACCCTATGACACACTTAACCCCTTGATCGACCCCTAGTGTTTAACCCCTTCCCTGCCAGTGTCATTTACACAGTAATCAGTGCATTTTTATAGCACTGAACGCTGTATAAATGACAATGATCCCAAAATGGTGTCAAAAGTGTCCGATGTGTCCGCCATAATGTCGCAGTCACGATAAAAAACGCAGATCGCCATTACTAATAAAAAAGAATTAATAATAAAAATGCCATAAATCTATCCCTTATTTTGTAGACGCTATAACTTTTGCGCAAACCAATCAATATACGCTTATTGCAATTTTTTTTTTGTATTACCAAAAATATGTAGGAGAATACATATCGGCCTAAACTGAGAAAGAAATTAGATTTTTTATATATTTTTTTTTTGGGGATATTTATAATAGCAAAAAGTAAAAAATTTCCCTTTTTTTTTATTGTTGCTCTTTTTTTTTTATAGCGCAAAAAAATGAAAACCGCAGAGGTGATCAAATACCACCAAAAGAAAGCTCTATTTGTTGGGGGAAAAAATGGCGTAGATTTTGTTTCGGTGTAACATCGCACAACCGCGCAATTGTCAGTTAAAGCGACGCAGTGCAAAATCGCAAAAAGTGCTCTAGTCAGGAAGGGGGTAAATCCTTCCGGGGCTGAAGTGGTTAATAACAACAGACAAAACAAAAAATCATACACATTGGAGCAGAATATGCAAGTTCAAGATCCAAGCACATTACATATCAGCCATCAATTCAAAAATAGAAAATAAACATAGAAAAGAAAAAAAAAAAGATAATTAACACAGGAGTATTTTGTTGGGCTATGATCTATCCCATCCTATTTAACAAATTAAATATCAATCCACATGTAATATAGGAAAAATAAACTTTAGTCCCTTCCAACCACAGTAGCCCCTGGCATCCTATATATATATATATATATATATATATATATATATATATATATATATATATATATATATATATATATATATATATAGGATATATATATATTAAAGCACTGCGTCGTTTTAACTGACAATTGCGCGGTCGTGTGACGTGGCTCCCAAACAAAGTTGGCGTCCTTTTTTTCCCACAAATAGAGCTTTCTTTTGGTGGTAATTGATCGCCCCTGCAGTTTTTATTTTTTGCGCTATAAACCAAAATAGTGCGACAATTTTAAAAAAAATGCAATATTTTTTACTTTTTGCTATAATAAATATCCCCAAACAATATCTAAAAAAAAATTTTTTTCCTCAGTTTAGGCCGATACGTATTCTTCTACATATTTTTGGTAAAAAAAAAATCGCAATTACCGATTATTGATTGGTTTGCGCAAAAGTTATAGCGTTTACAAAATATGGGATAGTTTTATAGCATTTTTATTAATATTTTTTTTTTACTAGTAATGGCGGCGATCAGCGATTTTTATTGTGACTGCGACATTATGGCGGATACATCGGACATTTTTGACACATTTTTGGGACCATTGTCATTTATACAGCAATCAATGCTATTTAAATGCACTGATTCCTGTATAAATGACACTGGCAGTGAAAGAGTTAACCACTAGGGGGCGGGGAGAGGTTATGGTCTGTGACGTGTGTGGTTTTTTTTTTACATTAGGGGGCGTGGCTGACGTCTGACATCACTGATCGGCTTTCCCGATGACAGGGAACAGCCGATCAGTGACAGGCAGTGAAGGAAGCGCGGGGAGAGGTTTGTTGACACAGACCTCTCCCCGTTCTTCAGCTCTGTGACCCGATCGCGGGACACCAGCGGCGATCGGGTCCGCTGGTCCCGCGGCCGTGGTCACGGCGCTCCCGACCGGGTCGCGAGCGTGACGCCGGCGGCGCACGTGCGACCCCACGGCTAGGCAATTAAAGGGGACGTACCTGTACGTGCTTTTGCCTAGCCGTGCCATTCTGCCGACGTATATGTGCAGGAGGCGGTCGGGAAGCGGTTAAAGCCATGGGTCAGTATACAATGCCATATATATGGCTTATCCAGCCACTCTGCCCAAACTTTGTCAAACTTACTAGGGCAGCCTCTATTCGTGTAGGTGTCTCAGTGGGAGATTATTATTTACCAATTGTTTCCAATATACAAGCGTAGGAGCAGAGGGTTTCTTCCAATGTAGGGCAATAGCTTTTCTCGCATTAAATAATGTAATGTTAGCGAACACTCGCTCTGTAGGGAGAGTGGCCTCCACCAGACCCAGCAAGCATACAGACATTGAAAGCTGCAAAGGAGCGGAAGTGATAGAATTCAACAAATCCACAACTTCCATCCAAAACGTAACTATATATGGTCGAGTCCAGAAGATGTGTGTGTGAAATCCCCCTGAACCGCGCCACACTGCCAACACTCGGGTGAGCACACAGGATTTATCTTTTGAAGTCTGTGTGGCGTAATATATGCTCTATGTACCAATTTAAATTGAATCATATGGTCTCTTAAGGATCCCACACACTCTTCCAGTCTTCTAATGCCCCGTACACACGGTCAGATATTCCGATGGAAAAAGTCCGTTTGGATTATGTTGTCGGAAAATCCGATCGTGTGTGGGCTGTAGCGGGCTTTTTCCGTCTGAAAAAATTTAAGACAACAAAATCCGACTTTTTCCGATCGTGTGTAGAGAATTCCGACGCACAAAGTGCCACGCATGCTCAGAAGAAATTTGGAGACGAAAGCTATTGGCTACTGGCCTCTACCTAGTCCCGTTGTACGTTTTATACGCCACCTCGTTCGGAACGATCGGATTTTTCCGACAACTTTGTCCGACCGTGTGTGTGCAACACAAGTTTCGGGACAAAATCCGCCGGAAAAAAATCAGACGGATTTTGTGGTCGGAATGTCCGACCGTGTGTACGGGGGCATAAGTCCAAATCCGGTATGTCTCGCATCCACCTAGCTCTTAAGCCCCATACACACGGTCGGATTATCCGATGGATTCTGTCCGATCGGACAATGTTGTCGTAAATTCCGACCGTGTGTAGGCACCATCGGACAGTGTACGTCGGATTGTCCGACGGACAAAGTCCTATCTCCTGCTGGATAGATTTTTTGACAACAAAGTCCGATCACACCAAATCCGATCGTGTGTAGCGTAGTCCGACGGACAAAGTGCCACGCATGCTCAGATCACATTACAAGACCAAAGCTATTGGCTACTAGCCTCTACGTAGTCCCGTCGTAGGCAGCAAACGTCACCACGTTCAGAATGATCGGATTTTCCGACAACTTTGTCCGACCGTGTGTATGCAACACCAGAGTCGGACTAAATCCGTCGGACCAAATCCGATGGATTTGGTGGTGGGATTTTCCGACCGTGTGTATGGGGCTTAAGACCCTCCAATGGCAGGAGGGGTTAAATGAGAATATAATCTGGAGGCGGACCTAAGTACTGATTCTAGAGTGGGTTATATAATTATTAAGCTATCTTGTGGAAACTGGGCGTGAAAGGTATGAGACTGGGCTGGGCGTGAAATAAATGAGAACTAGTCTCGGGACTACTTGGTGCTAGGAACCCCCAAATTTGGTGTGCAAACCCAGTGGAACCAGCACTACAACATATCCAATTTAGGGTTTAGGTTTAGGGTTCCTAGCACCAAGTGGCCCCGAGATACAGGGCCCCAAAGTCGGTCAACTGTGTCCATCTGCAATATGAATACAAAAAGGAAACAGCGCTAGCAAATAGTGTCAAAAAAATATTAAATAATCCTCAAATATGTTAGTGTGTATAAAAAAGGAAGAATATATATAAGACCTGCAGCAAAAAAATATAACTTTCGCTATAAATTTGCCCACCGGATGCATGTGAATAATAACATAAAATATATCCAATTTAAGATCGATACAGAATGTGTCCAATTAAAACGGTGAAGAAAAGTCCAGCAAAGAAACAAAAAATATTTTACAATAAAAAGTCCCCTTCTAGGGCTGAACTCACCAAGGCAGAGTAGATGTAACAAATATTGTGTCAAACAAATGTGCTGACATAGGGTCCAGGGTGCAAAAGTTGTAGGCACAGCTGATGTCTGAACTTTATCCACAAACCAAAATAGAAAAACTTTCCACTGATGTCAGCTCCAGGAACCATGAAGGTTTGCCTCCGAAAAATGGAAAAAAGCTATATGGTGAAGTACTGTGGTACAAGTGGATAAAATGCGTAAACTAGGCGCTACTTACAGGATACACAACAAGGCAAGCTTATCAGAGAAACTTCCGTGATCGCCGCTGGATAAGCGTGCGTTCCCCGGAGGTAGGAAATGACGTCAGCAATAGCGTTGGCCGGAAATACGTCGACGCGTTACGCCCCTCCTCCAGGGCGTCATCAAAGGACATGTCATGACGCCCTGGAGGAGGGGCGAAACGCGTCGACGTATTTCCGGCAAGCTTATCAGAGAAACTTCCGTGATCGCCGCTGGATAAGCGTGCGTTCCACGGAGGTAGGAAATGACGTCAGCAATAGCGTTGGCCGGAAATACGTCGACGCGTTTCGCCCCTCCACCTGGGCGTCATCAAAGGACATGTCATGACGCCCTGGAGGAGGGGCGAAACGCGTCGACGTATTTCCGGCAAGCTTATCAGAGAAACTTCCGTGATCGCCGCTGGATAAGCGTGCGTTCCACGGAGGTAGGAAATGACGTCAGCAATAGCGTTGGCCGGAAATACGTCGACGCGTTTCGCCCCTCCTCCAGGGCGTCATCAAAGGACATGTCATGACGCCCTGGAGGAGGGGCGAAACGCTTCGACGTATTTCCGGCAAGCTTATCAGAGAAACTTCCGTGATCGCCGCTGGATAAGCGTGCGTTCCACGGAGGTAGGAAATGACGTCAGCAATAGCGTTGGCCGGAAATACGTCGACGCGTTTCGCCCCTCCTCCAGGGCGTCATCAAAGGACATGTCATGACGCCCTGGAGGAGGGGCGAAACGCGTCGACGTATTTCCGGCAAGCTTATCAGAGAAACTTCCGTGATCGCCGCTGGATAAGCGTGCGTTCCACGGAGGTAGGAAATGACGTCAGCAATAGCGTTGGCCGGAAATACGTTGACGCGTTTCGCCCCTCCACCTGGGCGTCATCAAAGGACATGTCATGACGCCCTGGAGGAGGGGCGAAACGCGTCGACGTATTTCCGGCAAGCTTATCAGAGAAACTTCCGTGATCGCCGCTGGATAAGCGTGCGTTCCACGGAGGTAGGAAATGACGTCAGCAATAGCGTTGGCCGGAAATACGTCGACGCGTTTCGCCCCTCCTCCAGGGCGTCATCAAAGGACATGTCATGACGCCCTGGAGGAGGGGCGAAACGCGTCGACGTATTTCCGGCCAACGCTATTGCTGACGTCATTTCCTACCTCCGTGGAACGCACGCTTATCCAGCGGCGATCACGGAAGTTTCTCTGATAAGCTTGCCTTGTTGTGTATCCTGTAAGTAGCGCCTCGTGCGCATTTTATCCAATTGTACCACAGTACTTCACCATATAGCTTTTTTCCATTTTTCGGAGGCAAACCTTCATGGTTCCTGGAGCTGACATCAGTGGAAAGTTTTTCTATTTTGGTTTGTGGATAAAGTTCAGACATCAGCTGTGCCTACAACTTTTGCACCCTGGACCCTATGTCAGTACATTTGTTTGACACAATATTTGTTACATCTACTCTGCCTTGGTGAGTTCAGCCCTAGAAGGGGACTTTTTATTGTAAAATATTTTTTGTTTCTTTGCTGGACTTTTCTTCACCGTTTTAATTGGACACATTCTGTATCGATCTTAAATTGGATATATTTTATGTTATTATTCACATGCATCCGGTGGGCAAATTTATAGCGAAAGTTATATTTTTTTGCTGCAGGTCTTATATACCGTATTTATCGGCGTATAACACGCACTTTTTCCCCCTTAAAATCGGGGGAAAAGTCGTGGGTGCGTGTTATACGCCGATACCCAAAAAAAAAATGACAAAAATCGGTTGCCGCGCCGAAAAATGGCGTCCGCGGCCGAAAAAGGCCGAACCGCGGCCGAAAAAGGCCGGAAAAAGCCGAAGCGCGGCCGAAAAAGACCGAACACGGCTGTTCAGCTCCGCTCGTAGTCCCGCCTCCCTGCGCTCGCTCCCGAAACAGCAGGGAGGCGGGATTTCGAGCGGAGCTGAACAGTCGGCTCGGTCTTTTTCGGCCGCACTTCGGCCTTTTCCGGCCGCGGTTCGGTCTTTTTCGGCCTCGCATGCGCGGTATTTCTCGCGGCGATAAATTTAAATGCTGGCGAACTGCAAATGACACTAGCAAGCTGCAAATGACGCCGGGCAAGCTACAAATGACGCTGGGCAAGCTACAAATGACGCTGGGCAAGCTGCAAATGACGCTGGGCAAGCCTCAAATGACGCCGGGCAAGCTACAAATGACGCTGGGCAAGCTACAAATGACGCTGGGCAGGTTGCAAATGACGCTGGGCAAGCTGCAAATGACGCTGGGCAAGCTACAAATGACGCTGGGCAAGCTACAAATGACGCCGGGCAAGCTACAAATTACGCTGGGCAAGCTACAAATGACGCCGGGCAAGCTACAAATGACGCTGGGCAAGCTGCAAATGACGCTGGGCAAGCTACAAATGACGCTGGGCAAGCTACAAATGACGCCGGGCAAGCTACAAATGACGCCGGGCAAGCTACAAATGACGCTGGGCAAGCTACAAATGACGCTGGGCAGGTTGCAAATGACGCTGGGCAAGCTGCAAATGACGCCGGGCAAGCTACAAATTACGCTGGGCAAGCTACAAATGACGCTGGGCAAGCTACAAATGACGCTGGGCAGGTTGCAAATGACGCTGGGCAAGCTGCAAATGACGCTGGGCAAGCTACAAATGACGCTGGGCAGGTTGCAAATGACGCTGGGCAAGGCTGCAAATGACGCTGGGCAAGGCTGCAAATGACGCTGGGCAAGCTGCAAATGACGCTGGGCAAGCTGCAAATGATGCTTAAATGTAAGTTTTTTTTTTTTCCCTAAACTTCTCTAAAACTTTTTTTCCTTAAAATTCCCTCCTAAACTTGGGGTGCGTGTTATACGCCGATAAATACGGTATATTCTTCCTTTTTTATACACACTAACATATTTGAGAATTATTTAATATTTTTTTGACACTATTTGCTAGCGCTGTTTCCTTTTTGTATTTATATTTGTGAAAGTTTTAGCACTTTTTTACAGCAGCTGCAATTTAATTTATTTTTGCACAATTCAATTTATTTTTGCACTTATCAATAATTTTGCTCCAGCGCCAGTATACATTGCCATTATGTGTCCATCTGCAGCAATGTCATTTCGGGACCCTTTGGGTCCAGAGACCCCATTTTTGGCTGCAGCTAGGGGGCATCTAGGAACCCTTAACTACCAAGTTTGAAGTTTGGGGGACCTATGGCTGCAAATGGGCACAGTGAGGCTGGAAATGGGCATTGTTGACCCTCTTTTCCACTTACAGTAGCTGCGCATTTCTTACCCTAAATATACTTATACTGGAGTCAATACGTTTTCCCAGTTTTTTGTGGTAAAATTAAGTGCCTCGGCTTATATTCGGGTCGGCTTATACTCGAGTATATATGGTAAGACTATATGGGTATGACTCATTGAATCCGGCAGAGCTCCCTCTTTTAAACAATTAGAAAAAAAGGGAAAGGAAAAAAGTACTGAAGCAAGGAGATCTCCATGGGCTTTATAGAATTCAATGGGAAGGCCATCCGGTCCCGGTGATTTTCCCAAGGAAAAGGTACCAATAACCGAAAGGACCTACTCCGATGTTATAGGGGGTACTAACATCTCCCTCTCATTATCTGTTAACCAGGCCACTGCAACCGAATCCAGCAAAGCCGCCAACTCCGTTGGCTGGAAATCGGGTGACAACTGGGATGTATATAATGTCTGATAAAAGTTCCGAAAGGTCTCCAAGATTTTAGACTGTGTAGAAGCCACATCTCCTGAGGGGGTACGTATTTCCGCAATCCGAATACTAGGTTGTTCATGGTTAGCCATCATGGCCAAAAACCGACCGCTACGACCCCCCTGCTCGAAGGATTTCAATTTATTTTTATATACCGTATTTATCGGCGTATAACATGCGCCGGCGTATAACACGCACCCCAAGTTTAGGAGGGAAGTTTAAGGAAAAAAACTTACATTTAAATGCCCATTAATGCAGCCTTCCACTGTCCCCCTGCAGCCTGCCACTGTCCCCCTGCAGCCTTCCACTGTCCCCCTGCAGCCTGCCACTGTCCCCCTGCAGCCTTCCACTGTCCCCCTGCAGCCTGCCACTGTCCCCCTGCAGCCTTCCACTGTCCCCCTGCAGCCTGCCACTGTCCCCCTGCAGCCTTCCACTGTCCCCCTGCAGCCTTCCACTGTCCCCCTGCAGCCTTCCACTGTCCCCCTGCAGCCTTCCACTGTCCCCCTGCAGCCTGCCACTGTCCCCCTGCAGCCTTCCACTGTCCCCCTGGAGCCTTCCACTGTCCCCCTGCAGCCTTCCACTGTCCCCCTGCAGCCTTCCACTGTCCCCCTGCAGCCTTCCACTGTCCATCTGCAGCCTTCTACTGTCCCCCTGCAGCCTTCCACTGTCCATCTGCAGCCTTCTACTGTCCCCCTGCAGCCTTCCACTGTCCCCCTGCAGCCTTCCACTGTCCCCCTGCAGCCTTCTACTGTCCCCCTGCAGCCTTCCACTGTCCCCCTGCAGCCTTCCACTGTCCCCCTGCAGCCTTCTACTGTCCCCCTGCAGCCTTCCACTGTCCCCCTGCAGCCTTCCACTGTCCCCCTGCAGCCTTCCACTGTCCCCCTGCAGCCTTCCACTGTCCCCCTGCATCCTTCCACTGTCCCCCTGCAGCCTTCCACTGTCCCCCTGCAGCCTTCCACTGTCCCCCTGCAGCCTTCCACTGTCCCCCTGCAGCCTTCCACTGTCCCCCTGCAGCCTTCTACTGTCCCCCTGCAGCCTTCCACTGTCCCCCTGCAGCCTTCTACTGTCCCCCTGCAGCCTTCCACTGTCCCCCTGCAGCCTTCCACTGTCCCCCTGCAGCCTTCCACTGTCCCCCTGCAGCCTTCCACTGTCCCCCTGCATCCTTCCACTGTCCCCCTGCAGCCTTCCACTGTCCATCTGTAGCCTTCCCCAAAATTGCAGCATGGTTTAGCTTTAAATTTACCGCCACAGCGATCTTCGGCTCCTCCCGCCGCCGCCGAGATCTTTGGCGCCTCCCGCCACAGCGATCTTCGGCTCCTCCCGCCGACGCCGAGATCTTTGGCGCCTCCCGCCGCCGCGATCTTCGGCTCCTCCCGCCGCCGCTGAGATCTTTGGCTCCTCCCTCCGCCGAGTTCTTCGGCTCCTCCCGCCGCCGCCGCCGACATAGACCGAGCCGAGTGTACTCGGCTCCGCTTGCAGTAACGCCCCCGCCCCGCCCCTTCACCTATGATGGACACAACACCGGGCCAATGGCGGGATGTAAAGGCTAGGGAGGCGGGACTGGGCGTGACTGCGAGCGGAGCCGAGTACACAGTGCACTCGGCTCGGCTCTGTAAATGTCGGCGGGGCTCCAGACAGCGGGGGATCGGCGTATAACACGCACCCACGATTTTCCCCTGATTTTAAGTACGGTAGATCCATCCTCATAGCCTCAGCCATATGCAAATGCAGGGCTCGTTTTCCATGGAGTAAAGCATTAAAGTTGGCCTCTGATGGATCCGCCGTACATTGGGCTGTTTTTTCATCCACTGTGGCCTGCAGAGTATCACTATTTACTCGTTGTGCATCTTAATGGTGGATATAGACTGTCTTCTGGTATAGGCCTTAAAGGCATCCCATGTTATTACTGAATTATAGACATGTACAATTCGTTTAGTTTTAATTCGTTTTCCGTTCAAATTCGTTATATTCGTTCATTCGTTATCGTACAAATCAACGAATGATTCGCTAAAAATTCTAACGAATAACGAACTATCGAAACGAACGAATATGAAAAACAACGAAAATACGAAATAATTAAATTAGAAACAACGAATCTACGAAAGAATGAAAATCCGAAAAACGAAAACAGAAACAACGAAAATCAAAATGAACGAAAAAATTCGTACATTCGTAACTTTTTTTTTTTTGTCGATTCGTAATTTTCCGTGTCTCTTACAATGGCGCTGCTTAACCACTTCCAGACCAGCCTCGTTTTGGATTTTAGGTGTTTACATGTTTAAAACAGTTTTTTTTGCTAGAAAAAAACTTAGAACCCCCAAACATTATATATTGTTTTTTTTCTAACACCCTAGAGAATAAAATGGCAGTCGTATGACACCGTATTTGCGCAGCGGTCTTACAAGCGCACTTTTTTTGGAAAAAAGTAACTTTTTTGAATAAAAAAATAAGACAACAGTAAAATTAGCCCAATTTTTTTTGGGATTGTGAAATATAATGTTACGCCGAGTAAATTGATACCCAACATGTCACGCTTCAAAATTGCGGCCGCTCGCGGAATGGCGTCAAACTTTTACCCTCAAAAATCTCCATAAGCGACATTTAAAAAATTCTACAGGTTGCATTTTTTGAGTTACAGAGGAGGTTTATGGCTAGAATTATTGCTCTCGCTCTACCGATCGCGGCGACACATGTGTGGTTTGACTACCGTTTTCATATGCGGGCGCTGCTCACGTATGCGTTCGCTTCTGCGCGCGAGCTCGTCGGGACGGGGTGTTTTAAAAAATGTTTTTTTGTTTTTTCTTATTTATTTTACTTAATTGTATTATTTTTTTTTACACTGTTTAAAAAAAAATAAAAAAAATTGATCACTTTTATTCCTATTACAAGGAATGTAAACATCCCTTGTAATAGAAAAAAGCATGACAGGTCCTCTTAAATATGAGATCTGGGGTCAAAAAGTCCTCAGATCTCATATTTGGACTTCAAAGATAAAAAAAAAAAAAAAAAAAATGTCATTTAAAAAAATGACATTTGTAAATTCCCCTTTAAGACGTATGGGCGGAAGTGACGTTTTTGACGTCGCTTCCGCCCTCCTATGGTATAGAGATGAGTGGCGGCCATCGTAGCGTCACTCATCTCTATGCACAGGAGGGGAACGGACCCGATCGCCTCCGCCGCTGCCGACGGTTCCGGTAAGCGGCGGAAGGCGCGGGAGAGCGGCGGGAGGGGGGGGCACCTCTCCCGCCGCCGATAACGGTGATCTTGCGGCGAATCCGCCGCGATGACCACCATTATCGGAAAGGGGACCGCTCACTGTGAAGAGGGATACCTCGGTTGTGGCAGCAGCTGCTGCCGTTTACCGAGATATCCCTCTTCAAAAAAATGACGTATATATACAGTGAGCGGTCGTGAAGTGGTTAACGTGCTTCGAATTGATTGAACGAAAAAATTCGTACATTCGTAATTTTTTTTTTTTTTTTGTTTGTTGATTCGTAATTTTTCGTGTCTCTTACAATGTAATAATAGCATACACATTACATACAATTATGAATTATGCTCCGATTACGAATCTACGAAAACAATGTTACGAAAGTACGAATAAATCAATCTTACGAAAGTACGAATGTAACTAAATCTACGAAAATACGAATGCGTCGGAATACGAAATATAACGAAAATACGAATTTCGAATAAACGAAAATTAGACTAACGGAAAAACGAATCAACGAAAAAATAACTCTAACGAAAATACGAACGAGTCCGAATACGAACACCGACGACTTACGAAATTACGAATCAACGGAAACGAATAGAAACTAAACAAAACAAAATTTTCTATTGTGCACATGTCTACTGAATTACTCGTCAAGGTATTTTGATATTTGAATAACTCCTCCCAAGAGCCAGCTCACTGCTTGCATCAGGGCTGGGGGCTTTTCAGAGGAGTACTTGAGGTGCTTTGATGTTCTCAGGAAGCTCTGTACAGCATGTACATCAGCTATGATCTGCCTGGATTGCATAAAGAAGCACAGAGACCTGGTGATATCACTGGGTCTAAAATAAAGTATGTAATGAAAACGGAAAAAAAAAAACGAATGTGTTAACATAAGCAGATTAAGCTTTAAAAAATGTTGGTTGGTCTTCCACTTTCAATAATCTTTTAACCACTTCCCTACCGCCCACTGTCATATGACGCCCACAAGGTGGATCTCCCATCCTGGGTGGGCGTCATATGACGTCCTCCCATTCCCGGCCACCTAGGGGGCGCGCGCACGCTCGCGGCGTCGCTCGGGACCCGGTGCGAGTGCCCGGCGGGCACAATGTCTGCCGGGCACCCGCGATTGCCCGTTAAAACAACGGGACCGCGCGGGACCGTGGAGCTGTGTGTCTAAACACACAGCTCCACATCCTGTCAGTGGAGAGGAGACCGATCATGTGATCCCAGTACGGAGGAACACATGATCGGTCTCCTCCCCTTGTGAGTCCCCTCCCCCCACAGTTAGAATCACTACCTTAGGGAACATTTTAACCCCTGCAGCGCCCCCTAGTGTTAACCCCTTCCCTGCCAGTCACATTTACACAGTAATCACTGCAATTTTATAGCAACGATCGCTGTGTAAATGTGAATGGTCCCAAAAATGTGTCAAAAGTGTCCGAAGTGTCCGCCGCAATGTCGCAGTCACGAAAAAAAAATCGCAGATCGCCGCCATTACTAGTAAAAAAAAAAAAAAAAAAATGCAATAAGTCTATCCCCTATTTTGTAAACGCTATAACTTTTGCGCAAACCGATCTATATACGCTTATTGCGATTTTTTTTTACCAAAAATATGTAGAAGAATACGTATCGGCCTAAACTGAGGGAAAAAAA
The DNA here is from genome assembly GCA_028564925.1 of Lithobates sylvaticus. NCBI lineage: Eukaryota > Metazoa > Chordata > Amphibia > Anura > Ranidae > Lithobates > Lithobates sylvaticus. Next base: position 540,400,252 of record CM053028.1, read on the forward strand.
TCGTTTTTTTAAAAAAAAATGGGATATTTATTATAGCAAAAAGTAAAAAATATTGTGTTTTTTTTCAAAATTGTCGCTCTTCTTTTGTTTATAGCGCAAAAAATAAAAAAACCGCAGAGGTGATCAAATACCACCAAAAGAAAGCTCTATTTGTAGGAAAAAAAGGACGTCAATTTTGTTTGGGTGTAACGTCGCACGACCGCGCAATTGTTAGTTAAAGCGACGCAGTGCCCGAATCGCAAAAAGTGCTCTGGTAAGGAAGGGTGTAAAATGGCCCGGTGCTGAAGCGGTTAAAGATGTTTTTTCCCACAAACAGTTTGGCGTTTTCAACCGCCACAAACGGGATATCATACGCAATTTCAGGTCGCCAAAGAGAGGTTTTTTTTTTTTTTTTTAGAAGTTTGCTCATTTCTGATGCAGGCTCCGGGTTACGTACAGCGCAATCATTTTTATCCTGACGTCCATCTATTCTTGGCGCAGTCCCTCGTAGTAATGGTTACAATTAGGCACATGGCTTGTGTTTTGTGCCAGTGTCAGAGGCCGGTGGGACTTGAACCCTGGTCATATTTTTCCTGGATTGCTAATTTTCCACAGAAGCTGCGGAGCTGGTTGATTTCCTGTGAGAATAAGCCGCCCCGTCCTCGGCGTGTTGGCGGAAACTCCGCGAGGGGTTCGCTTGCTCCTGCTTTGAATTGACGTCGTTTATGACACAAGCCATTCCCATATATCATCTATTCTACTCTTGGCAGTTTTGTAAAAAAGTGAAAGAAGGATGTTCTTGTTATTAGGAGGACCGAAATTTGAGTTGTTGCTCTGAATTTCCATGATACAGCACGTTTATAAACTGGCAAAGAAGCTGCGAGCAGAAGGTGGCCATAAGTCTGCAAAAAGATTGGTTAAACCTACAGCCGGCACTGTCTGGAGACGCTCCATATGGGATCTAAATGGTAGACTTTTCATGGAAGGTTCTAGAACCAGGTTTCTGAAGCAGGGTTCCTCGAGAGGTTGCTAGGTATTCATCCCACCAAGACCAATGATGGATCACTATTCCCCCCCCCCCCCCCCCCCATGACATTAATGATGATGGGGCACTATTCCTCCCACTAATACCAATGATGGGGCACTATTCCTCCCACTAATACCAATGATGGGGCACTATTCCTCCCACTAATACCAATAATGAGGCACTATTCCTCCAACTGACACCAATGAAGGGGCACTATTCCTCCCACTGACACCAATGATGATATCACTGATACCAATGATGTGGTACTAATCCTTCTACTGATACCAGTGATGGGGCACTATTCCTCAAACTAATAACAATGATGGGGCACTATTCCTCCAACTAATACCAATAATGGGGCACTATTCCTCCCACTGATACCAATGATGGGGCACTATTCCTCCCACTGATACCAATGATGCAGCAGTATTCCTCCCACTGATACCAATGATGGGGCACTATTCTTTCCACTGATACCAATGACGGAGCACTATACCTCCCACTAATACCAATAACGAGGCACTATTCCTCCCACTGATACCAGTGATGGGGAACTTTTCCTCCCACTGATACTAAATGATGGAGCACTATTCTTCCCACTGATACATATGATGGGGCACTATTTCTTCCACTGATACCAATGATGGGGCACTATTCCTCCCACTGATAACAATGATGGGGCACTATTCGTCCAACTGATACCAATGATGGGGCACTATTCCTCCCACTGACAGCAATGATGGGGCCACTATTCCTTCCACTGACAGCAATGATGGGGCACTATTCCTCCCACTGATACCAATGATGGGGCACTATTCCTCCCACTGATACCAATGATGGGGCTCTATTCCTCCCACTGATACCAATGATGGGGCACTATTCCTCCTACTAATACCAATAATGAGGAACTTCTGCACAAAATTGAATTGAGAGGTCTTTGGAGAAATTCTGTAAACTGTAACCTTCAGTTTCTGTTCAATATGTTCCAGGCAATGGCCCAAGTCTTGGAAATCTTGCCCAACTGACAGCTCAGTCCTGCAGATTACATTGGAAGATCGCGGCTCTCCCGGTGTAACCACTGGCACTCTGTCATTGCCAAGCACAGTGCCCGGCTTTCCGCTGAGCTCTAATGATTGCAAACCGACTGCTGCATTCTCCCAGTGTAATCTGCAGGACTGAGCTGTCAGTGCGAGCGTTCACATCCAGCTTTGTATTCATATACGGACGCAAGTTATTATCGCGTCGTTCGTTCGTGATTTACTGGTAGGACACGCAAGTACAATTTCCAGAGACAAGGTAAAAAAAAAAAATGTATGATAGGACTGAGCTGCTTTTGTCCAAATCCAACTCCATTATTTTTTCTTTGCACAAGTCATGTGAGATCTAGACATGTGCACAATAGAAAAATTTGTTTATTTTCGTTTTGTTTCTGTTCGTTTTCGTTGATTCGTAACGATTCGTAATTTCGTAAGTCGTCGGTGTTCGTATTCGTAACGATTCGTATTTTCGTAAGAGTTCTTTTTTCGTTGATTCGTTTTTCCGTTCGTTTAAAATTCGGACGCATTCGTATTTTCGTAGATTTAGTTACATTCGTACTTTCGTTAGATTGATTTATTCGTACTTTCGTAAGATTGATTTATTCGTACTTTCGTAACATTGTTTTCGTAGATTCGTAATCGGAGCATAATTCATAATTTTATGTAATGTGTATGCTATTATTACATTTTAAGAGACATGGAAAATTACGAATCGAATTTTTTTTTTACGCATGTACGAATTTTTTCGTTCATTCCATTCGAAGCACGTTAAGCAGCGCCATTGTACGAGACACGGAAAATTACGAATCGAAAAAAAAGAAAAAAAGTTACGAATGTACACATTTTTTCGTTCAATCTATTCGAAGCGCGTTAAGAAGCGCCATTGTAAGGCGTAGTTTCGTTGTTTCTAATTTGGTTATTTCGGATTTTCGTTGTTTTTCGTATTCATTCGATTCGAACATTCGTTATTCGTACGATAACGAATGAACGAATATAACGAATTTTAACGAAAAAAAAAAAAAAAAAACGAAACTAATTGCACATGTCTAGTGAGATCAGTGCGATGGCACAAGACCATAAAATAATTCATATTCATATTTATATCCATGGATTATGAAATAAGGCTGGAATGTTTTATGCCTTTCCTTGTATAAACCACGAAAGAAAACGTCCTTAATATGGATGCAAAATTAAATTCATTAAATAAAAATACAATTTATAGCTTGAGATGGAAATAACACAAAATCATGAGAAACAGTCAAAGCAAATGGACTGTTAAAATGAGGAATGAACAAAATATATATATATATATATATATATAACTTGTTAGCATTAATGTCATTTCAAAAGTAATTTTCTGTATTTTTCAAATTTATTTTTTATTTTTTAAATAATAACATTAACCACTTCAATACCGGGCACTTAAACACCTTCCTGCCCACGCCAATTTTGAGCTTTCGGCGCTGTCGCACTTTGAATGACAATTGCGCGGTCATACAACACTGTACCCAGATGAAATTTTTATCATTTCTTCCCACAAATAGAGCTTTCTTTTGGTGGTATTTGATCGCCTCTACGGTTTTTATTTTTTGCTAAACAAATAAAAATTACCCAAAATTTTGAAAAAAATTATGTTTTTTTTTTTTCAGTTTCAAATCTTTGTAAATAAGTACGTTTTCTCCTTCACTGATGGGCACTGATGGGGCTGCACTGACGGGCACTGATAAGGCGGCACTGATGGGCACCGATGAAGTGGCACTGATGAGGTGGCATTGATGGGCACTGATAGGCGGCACTGATGGGCGACACGGATGGGCACTGATAGGTGGCACAAATTGGCACTGATAGCTGGCACGGATTGGCATGGATAGGCGGCATTGATGGGCATGGATAGGCGGCACAGATGGGCATGGATAGGTGGCACGGATGAGCATGGATGGGCACTGATAGGTGGCACGGATGGGCACTGATAGGTGGCACGGATGGGCACTGATAGGTGGCATTGTTTTGTACTGATGGATGCCAATCAGTGCCAAACAATAATGCATGCCAATCAGTGATGCCCATTGTGGGCACTGATTGGCATCCATTGTGGGCACTGTGTGTCATCCCTGGTGGTCTAGGGTGTACCTGGTGCTGGGCATCCCTGGTGGTCTGGTGGTGTCCCTGGTGGTCCAGTGTGGGCATTCTGGGGGGGGGGGGGGGGGCTGTGCTGATAATCGATCAGCACAGACCCCCACTGTCAGAGGAGCAGCTGATCGGCTCTCCTCTACTCGCGTCTGACAGACGCGAGTGAGGAAAAGCCGATCACCTGCTCTTCCTATTTACACTGTGATCAGCCGTGATTGGACACGGCTGATCACGTGGTAAAGAGTCTCCGTCAGAGACTCTTTACCAAGATCGTAGTTGCGGTGTGTCAGACTGACACCCCGCAACAACGATCGCCGCGATGCGCGCCTCCGGGGGCGCGCAGCGGCTCAAAATCCTGAAGACGTCATATGACGTCCGGTCAGGATTTTAAAACCACTTTGCCGACGTCTTTTGACAATAGGCGGGCGGCAAGTGGTTAAGTCGGAACTAAACCCCTTTTACCTTTTCTAGTCAAGGAGGCCGCCATCTTAACCCCCTGTTTGATCTGCAACTGCCATGGTGCTGCACATGTGATCAGTTATGACTCCAACCGTTTGATGGTTTTGACGGTTTTGTTGAAAGTACAAGCAAATGTGACAGTTAGCATTGCCAGCAACTGTTTTTTTTTGTAAACCACTTACGGACCGGCGCACGCTGATATACTTCCCAACTTTGAAGAGGAATATAGTCGTTATGGCAGCAGCTAGCTGCCATAACCCCGGTATCCTCTTCTTCGGCCAGCGGTCCGCTTTCCGATAATAGTGGTCTCTGCGGCAGATTCGCCGCAAGATCACTTTTTCGCGGCAGCGGGAGAGGCCCCCTCCTGCCGCGCTCCAGAGCCGTCAGTAGCGGATCTTCTCCCTTGCTGGGTATGGAGACAAGTGAGGGGAAGATGGCCCCCACCCATCTCCATACCATTGCAGGGCGGAAGCAACATCAAAACGTCACTTCCTGCCCATAGCTCTTAACCACTTCAGCCCCGGGAAGGATTTACCCCCTTCCTGACCAGAGCGTTTTTTTGCGATTCGGCACTGCGTCGCTTTAACTGACAATTGCGCGGTCGTGCGACGTGGCTCCCAAACAAAATTGACGTCCTTTTTTTTTTCCCACAAATAGAGCTTTCTTTTGGTGGTATTTGATCACCTCTGTGGTTTTTATTGTTTGCGCTATAAACAAAAAAAGAGCGACAATTTTGAAAAAAACGCAATGTTTTTTTACTTTTTGCTATAATAAATATCCCCCAAAAATATATAAAAAAAATATTTTTTTTTCTCAGTTTAGGCCGATACGTATTCTTCTACATATTTTTTGGTAAAAAATAAAATACAAATCGCAATAAGCGTTTATTGATTGGTTTGCGCAAAAGTTATAGCGTCTACAAAATAGGGGACAGTTTTATGGCATTTTTATTAATAATTTTTTTTTTATTAGTAATGGTGGCGATCTGCGATTTTTATCGTGACTGTGACATTATGGCGGACACATCGGACACTTGACACTATTTTGGGACCATTGTTATTTATACAGCGATCGATGTAATAAAAATTGCATTGATTACTGTAAAAATGTCACTGGCAGTGAAGGGGTTAACCACTAGGGGGTGGGGAGGGGTTAAGTGTATCCTAGGGGCGTGTTTCTAACTGTCTGGGGGCGTGGCTGTGTGTGACACCACACTGATCGCTGCTGCCGATGACAGGGAGAAGACGATCAGTGTGCTGTCACTAGGCAGAACGGGGAGATGCTGTTTACATCGGCATCTCCCCGTTCTTCAGCTCCGTGACACGATCGCAGGTATCCCCGCAGCGATCAAGTCCGCGGGACCTGCGGGCATGGTCACGGAGCTTGCGGCAGGCGCGCGTACGGGTTTGTTACTTTGCCCAGCCGTGACATTCTGCCGACGTATATCTACAGGGGCCGGTCGGGAAGCGGTTAAAGGGCCATTTTTTTTTTTAATTACATTTTTTTATTTATTTTTTTATTGAATTTTAGTGTAAATATGAGATCCGAGGTCGTTTTTGACACCAGATCTCATATTTAAGAGGTCCTGTCATGCTTTTTTTCTATTACAAGGGATGTTTACATTCCTTGTAATAGGAATAAAAGTGACACATTTTTTTTATTAATAAGAACAGTGTAAAAATAAAAAAATAAAAGGTAAAATAAATAAGAAATTATAATTTTTTTTTTTTTAACGCGCCCCGTTCCGCCGAGCTCACGTGCAGAAGCAAACGCATACGTGAGTAGCGCCCGCATATGAAAACGGTGTTCAAACCACACATGTGAGGTATCGCCACGATCAGTAGAGTGAGAGCAATAATTCTAGCCCTAGACCTCCTCTGTAACTCAAAACATGCAACCTGTTAAATTTTATTAAACGTAGACTTTTTTAAGGGTAAAAGTTTGTCGCCATTCCACTAGCGGGTGCAATTTTGAAGCGTGACATGTTGGGTATCAATTTACTCGGCGGAACATTATCTTTCACAATAAAAAAAAAAAAAAGATTGGACTAACTTTACTGGTCTCTTATTTTTTAATTTAAAATGGTGTATTTTTTTCCCAAAAAAAAAGTGCGCTTGTAAGACCGCTGTGCAAAAACCGTGTGACAGAAAGTATCGCAACATACGCCATTTTATTCGCTAGGGTGTTAGAAAAAAAATATATAATGTTTGGGGGTTCTAAGTAATTTTCTAGCAAAGAAAACAGTTTTTAACTTGTAAACAACAATTCTCAAAAAGAGGCTCGGTCCTTCAGTGGTTAAACCGTGAAATTGATGGGTTTAGTTCAGCTTTAATAATGAAATGTCAGTTGTTTATAATATACCGTGTTTTAGCAAACTGAATGTAATTCCGTTAGGGTTTACATCTACATGTGATATAATCCATGTCCTTTGGACTACTAACATCACATGACCAGATTGAAGACTGCAGGAAAAATGTTATGAATGCACATTTTCCACAAAAAAAAAAAAAAAGCGGAGGGGCGCTCCAACGAAGGCCGGGGGCTGGAAGGATAGTAGATTTGAAATATAGCTTCATGAGATTTTAGATGTCCTGTATGGGATATAACCACATAGATTAAAAAAAGGTCTCTTAGGTTATACAACATTTGGGACCAATTACAGAACAAATCCAGTGCCAACCTGCAAAGGAGAAAAAAAAAAAACAAGCTTTCTAATTGGTTGGTGCAGGCTTTGCTCCAGTGTTGCCTATCCCTTGCGATTCACTGGAATGCTTGCAAGAGTGGCCGACAACCTAAAACACTGAGGCCAGGCAGTGGGAAAATTAATAAAATTCTGGGGTGCACCACCAGTAGGAGGAAGGAGGTCCTGATTATTTTATATAAATCTTTTGTTACCACTAGAGGGATCTCCAGCAGGAGGAAGGAGGTCCTGATCCCTCTATATATCATCTTTATATCACTAGAGGGATCACCAGCAGGAGGAAGGAGGTCCTGATTCCTCTATATAGATCTTTATATCACTAGAGGGATCACCAGCAGGAGGAAGGAGGTCCTGATTCCCCTATATATATCTTTTTCACTAGAGGGATCACCAGCAGGAGGAAGGAGGTCCTGATTCCCCTATATAGATCTTTATATCACTAGAGGGATCACCAGCAGGAGGAAGGAGGTCCTGATTCCTCTATATATATCTTTATATCACTAGAGGGATCACCAGCAGGAGGAAGGAGGTCCTGATTCCCCTATATAGATCTTTATATCACTAGAGGGATCACCAGCAGGAGGAAGGAGGTCCTGATTCCCCTATATAGATCTTTATATCACTAGAGGGATCACCAGCAGGAGGAAGGAGGTCCTGATTCCTCTATATAGATCTTATATCACTAGAGGGATCACCAGCAGGAGGAAGGAGGTCCTGATTCCCCTATATATATCTTTTTCACTAGAGGGGTCACCAGCAGGAGGAAGGAGGTCCTGATTCCCCTATATAGATATTTTTCACTAGAGGGGTCACCAGCAGGAGGAAGGAGGTCCTGATTCCCCTATATAGATCTTTTTCACTAGAGGGGTCACCAGCAGGTGGAAGGAGGTCCTGATTCACCTGTATAGATTTTTATAACACTAGAGGGATTGACAGCAGGAGGAAGGAGGTTCTGATTCTCCTATATAGATCTTTATATTACTAGAGGGATCACCAGCAGGAGGAAGGAGGTCCTGATTATTCTATATAGATCTTTATATCACTAGAGGGATCACCAGCAGGAGGAAGGAGGTCCTGATTCCCCTATATAGATCTTTTTCACTAGAGGGGTCACCAGCAGGAGGAAGGAGGTCCTGATTCCTCTATATAGATCTTTTTCACTAGAGGGATCACCAGCAGGAGGAAGGAGGTCCTGATTCCTCTATATAGATCTTTATATCACTAGAGGGATCACCAGCAGGAGGAAGGAGGTCCTGATTCCTCTATATAGATCTTTATATCACTAGAGGTATCACCAGCAGGAGGAAGGAGGTCCTGATTCCTCTATATAGATCTTTATATCACTAGAGGGATCACCAGCAGGAGGAAGGAGGTCCTGATTCCTCTATATAGATCTTTATATTACTAGAGGGATCACCAGCAGGAGGAAGGAGGTCCTGATTCCTCTATATAGATCTTTATATCACTAGAGGGATCACCAGCAGGAGGAAGGAGGTCCTGATTCCCCTATATAGATCTTTTTCACTAGAGGGGTCACCAGCAGGAGGAAGGAGGTCCTGATTCCCCTATATAGATCTTTTTCACTAGAGGGGTCACCAGCAGGAGGAAGGAGGTCCTGATTCCCCTATATAGATCTTTTTCACTAGAGGGGTCACCAGCAGGTGGAAGGAGGTCCTGATTCACCTGTATAGATTTTTATAACACTAGAGGGATTGACAGCAGGAGGAAGGAGGTTCTGATTCTCCTATATAGATCTTTATATTACTAGAGGGATCACCAGCAGGAGGAAGGAGGTCCTGATTATTATATATAGATCTTTATATCACTAGAGGGATCACCAGCAGGAGGAAGGAGGTCCTGATTCCCCTATATAGATCTTTTTCACTAGAGGGGTCACCAGCAGGAGGAAGGAGGTCCTGATTCCCCTATATAGATCTTTTTCACTAGAGGGGTCACCAGCAGGAGGAAGGAGGTCCTGATTCCTCTATATAGATCTTTATATCACTAGAGGGATCACCAGCAGGAGGAAGGAGGTCCTGATTCCTCTATATAGATCTTTATATCACTAGAGGGATCACCAGCAGGAGGAAGGAGGTCCTGATTCCTCTATATAGATATTTATATCACTAGAGGGATCACCAGCAGGAGGAAGGAGGTCCTGATTCCTCTATATAGATCTTTATATCACTAGAGGGATCACCAGCAGGAGGAAGGAGGTCCTGATTCCTCTATATAGATCTTTATATTACTAGAGGGATCACCAGCAGGAGGAAGGAGGTCCTGATTCCTCTATATAGATCTTTATATCACTAGAGGGGTCACCAGCAGGAGGAAGGAGGTCCTGATTCCCCTATATAGATCTTTTTCACCAGAGGGGTCACCAGCAGGAGGAAGGAGGTCCTGATTCCCCTATATAGATCTTTTTCACTAGAGGGATCACCAGCAGGAGGAAGGAGGTCCTGATTCCTCTATATAGATCTTTATATCACTAGAGGGATCACCAGCAGGAGGAAGGAGGTCCTGATTCCTCTATATAGATCTTTATATCACTAGAGGGATCACCAGCAGGAGGAAGGAGGTCCTGATTCTTCTATATAGAGCTTTATATCACTAGAGGGATCACCAGCGGGAGGAAGGAGGTCCTGATTCCTCTATATAGATCTTTAGTTATCAATAGTGGGCGGCACAGTGGTGTAGTGGTTAGCACTCTCACCTAGCAGTAAGAAGGGTCGCTGGTTCAAATCCCAACCACAACACTTCCTGCCTGGAGTTTGCATGTTCTCCCTGTGCCTGCGTGGGTTTCCTCTGGGTACTCCAGTTTCCTCCCACAATCCAAAGACATGCAGGTAGGTTAATTGGCTTCTGTCAAAAAAATAAAAAATAAAATAAATAAATTGGCCCTAGTATATGAATGGGGACATTGGATTGTGGGCTCCTTGAGGGTAGGCACCAATGTGAGTGTGCAATGTACAGGGATAGGGACAATTGTAGACACTCACTCAGGTTGAACTAGATGGACTGATGTCTTTATTCAACCTTACAAACTATGAAACTATGAATAGTGGGATCACCAGCAGGAGGAAGGATGTCCTGATTCCTCTATATAGATCTTTATATCACTAGAGGGATCACCAGCAGGAGGAAAGAGGTCCTGATTCTTCTATATAGATCTTTAGTTATCAATAGAGGGGTCACCAGCAGGAAGAAGGAGGTCCTGATTCCTCTATATAGATCTTTATATCACTAGAGGGGTCAGGTCACCAGCAGGAATAAGGAGGTCCTGATTCTTCCATGTGGATTTTTAGGTGTCTTAAATTTTTGCTAGTTGCTAAAGGATTTGCTCCAGTGTTGACATGTCTATCCCCTGCTACTGACTGTCATTAATGCAGGGCTGAATGGCAACCCAAACCAGCTAGATTATATCCTTTATGTTACATTATGTTGTCCAGTATTCTTCCTATTAACTGTCAGCATCCAAGTTCTGATGAAATCCCAAAGTATTGAACCCCCAAAACATGTTGTTTTTTTGTTTTTTTTTGTGACTCCGTTATGCAAATTAAACATCTACTAGACGTACTACATCTTTGGCACTCTCGCTCCTTCCATACTTTTTAGACTACCCTGAGGACCCCCAAGAAAACCCCGGTTGACAGAGAGTTGCCCTAAAAATTTAGATCTTAAGCCTTCTCCTTCCAGTTTTGGGTTCAGTGCTCTACTAATACACCTATTGTCGAATGGCTGCAGGGATGTCGGAGTTAAGCAGCCTGGTCTCTCTGGAGTCATATTGACGTGGCACGGTTGCTATTCTGAGCTGGCCTGTTCGCTCTATCCGCAGCAACGAGATCTCATCATTTTCCCGCTGTTCCAGTATCGTCTAAATAAAATAATGACAAGGGACAAGAGCATGCTTAGCACACAGCAGAATTTCACCAGCCTCAGCTCCCATAGGAGAAGTCAGTATTCGCACATTTTGATGTTGAAAAAAAGCAGACTAGCTGTAATAGACACAACCAACCAGACCAAAGACCCGCATATCTAGATGTTCATAATTTGCATCTGAAAAGCCTTTAGAGCACTCCTCAAACACACTACTGAATTATTGAAGCTGGTAGGGCAGGGTGTGTAGGGTCCATGTCATAGCTGGTGACAGCTCAAAGATGGCAAACCCGCTAAGAGACCTTCTAGAGCAGCCTTTGTCAACCTGCTTACCTATGAGGAACCCTTAAAATTATCTTCAGGCATTGGGGAACCCCTACCAATTAACTGGTAGTGAGTGGTAAATTTGCACCTTACATTGGTGGCCAGTGGGAAGAGGTCCTCCCCTAATAAACAGCTAAAATGAAATTGGCATTATACAGCTGGCCCTGCCAAGTGGCGTTGGCCCTGGAACTATGCAGACATCATAAATTAATAGGCAAATCAGTCACAGCTCAAAAAACCCTTAGCAACCTCTGGAGAAATCCTAATGCCGCGTACACACGGTCCGACGGAATTTCGCTCGAACTGTCTTGCCTACACACGGTCACACCAAATTCCCACGGTCTGTAACACAGCGGCATAAAACACGTTCGACAGCACTATAAAAGGGAAGTTTAATGCTTCTGAGCATGCGTCAAATTGTTTCTGAGCATGCGTCAGAATTTTGCGTGTCGGAATTGCATACACACGATCGGAAAATCCGATAGAAAGGTTTTCCGTCTGAAAAATTAAGAACAGGTTCTCAATCCAAAGTCCGTCGGAAATTCCGACGGTGTGTACGCGGCATTAGTGACAGGGCGGCTTCAAGTTCGTCCAACTCTGAAGCTGCACCACACAGCGTGACCTCATCGCTTTGCAAATGCCTTCTTTAATAGAAGTCAATGCAAGCCGCTCCAAAGTTGCCCCCTGAGTAGTACAGGAACCTTTTTCTAAGTCGGACTGACTTGAGTCGCTCCCATTAGAACGGTTCCATTGCACTTCATGAAGCGCGACTTGTCAGCCGGCTAAGTCGCCTGACAGGTCGCCCCAGTGTGAACTGACACTTAGGGGGTAATTTACTAAGATGAATGCACTGCGACGGTTTATATCTTAATTTGTGCGCCAGATAAATTATTAATTGAGCGTATGAACCGGTGCACGCATAAGCGCAACACATAATATGCCGGTGGACACGATAATAATATACCGTCGCACGCGATAATAATATGCCATTGATAATAGCGCACGCCGTCATCATTAACAGTCCATTCACACTTCCATCGCGACTTGGGGCGACTTACAACACGACTTGGGGCGACTTACAACACGACTATAAGTCAGGCCAGGCAACTTTAATTTAAAAAGAAAAAACGTCATGGGGCTCTTAAGGGGAACACCGAATCAAGAAGAAGCGGATTGGAGGAAGAAGAAGATGGAGGAAGAAGATGAAGAAACTGAAGGATGAAGAAAGGAAGAAGGAAGAAGACCAGAAGAAAGAAGATGAAAGAAGACTTTAATAAAGGACTTGTCAAAGACGGGGGGGAGGCCAGGATCTGGGGGTCCCCTTGTTAAAGGGGGCTTCCAGATTCCGATAAGCCCCCTGCCCGCAGACCCCCACAACCACCAGCCAGGGTTGTGGGGATGAGGCCCTTGTCCTCATCAACATGGGGACAAGGTGCTTTGGGGGGGACCACAAAGCATCCTCCCAATGTTGAGGGCATGTGGCCTGGTACGGTTCAGGAGGGGGGCTCTCTCTCACCCCCCCCCTCTTTTCCTGCGGCCTGCCAGGATGTGTGCTCGGATAAGGGTCTGGTATGGATTTTGAGGGGGACCCCCATGCCATTTAAAAAATAATAATTTGAGCGGGGTTCCCCTTAAAATCCATGCCAGACCTGAAGGGCCAGGTATGGATTTTGAGGGGGACCCCCACGCCATTTTTTTTTTTTGGCGTGGGGGTCCCCCGTTAATATCCATGCCAAACCTGAAGGGCCTGGTGTGGAATTTTGGGGGAACCCCACGCATTTTTTTTTCTTCATTTTTTTTTCTTCATTTTTTTCTTTCTTAAAGCGAAACGGTACCTGAAATTTTTTTTTTTAAAGCCAGCTACAAATACTGCAGCTGCTGACTTTTAATAAATGGACACTTCCAGGTTCCAGCGATGTGGGCAGCAGAGGCCGATCAATCGATCAGCTCTCTGCTGCTGCCGGCGCCATTCTCAGTGAGGGAATCAGGAAGTGGCTTCACTTCCCGGTTTCCTACTGCGCATGCGCGAGTCGCGCAGCGCAATGAGAATCATCAGCGATGTCTGCCGGGACACGTGTGTGTCCCGGCAGATAGCACGCCAGGACAGGAAGTGGTGTAAACTCCCGTGGGAGTTTATGCCCGGAAGTGGGTGCAGATACCTGTCTTAGACAGGTATCTGCACCCCCCTCCCCCCTGAAAGGTGCCAAATGTGACACCGGAGGGGGAGAGGGTTCCAAAAAGCGGGAGTTCCACTTTAGGGTGGAATCCCGCTTTAATGCTAACATGACCTGTGTGCAAATAGCCTTAAAAAAACCCATAGAAGTGAACCAGCGCAAAAAAAAAAGTCAAGTTGAGAGGTGCGCCTGTTCAACTTATGCAAATGAAGCTACGTGGCTTGACATTTACTAAGATTTTGCCGGCACAGTGAACCAGAGCACTTGAATGGGAACAAATGCCGCGTGCGCATGCGCAGTACATAAATTGACCTAGCGCAGTTCCAAGTGTATTTGCAGGCGCAGCAAGCTTGCTCAGAGACATTAAATTTTCCGTTCGATTTTGGGCATATTTGTTACTTGGACAGTCATATCTATACTTATCACCCACATTACCCCCATTATATTGCCACTTCCAGCTTCTTTTAATTCTGAGTTGAAGAATGCTTGCGCCAGGTCTATAGCGGCGCACAGACCGTGGCCGCCCGTGCCCCGTGATGCTCATAGTAAATGGGGAATTGCGCTGTGTTACAGGCGGAAATGCTTTGTGATTACGAAAACGGCCATTGCGCGTCGGCCGCAACTCATGGCACAAATGCTTTGTAAATCAGCCCCATTGTGTCACAGGGGAGGCTTGCTGTCTTTTTCTCTTTTCTTTTTTCATGATTTCTTACTTCTTTCTTTCTCTGTCCTCTTCCCTCCTTTCCATTCATCAAACCTTTTGATTGCTTGGGGAGAGCCGTGGGACTGCTGGTCGTCCACCAAGGGTCCCACTCCCCGTTTGAGGGGTGTGTATACAAACATCAGGACCAGCTAATATGACTAGCCAACGGTTGGGGTGACTCCTTTCCTTAGACGAGGGTGACCCCTGACTATGCCGCTTCTTATAGGAGGATATAATCAATGTTCTTGGGGGATGTAGTTAAAGCCCAATTTACCTTATATTGATGCTTTGTGATCAATGCTGTATATCATTTACACCATTATATATTGGTACTTTTCCTTACTGTATTGTACAGTTTTACTTTTGTACTGTTTACAACTTTAATAAAAATTAGGGCTGTGGAAATTAAAGATTAATTCCTAGAGTAATCGTACATTTTTTTGATCGATCAAAATTCTTTTTGACCACCACCAACCTGGATCTGACCACCAAACTGCCTTCCTCCCTGGCTGCCCCTACCGCTCCCCCTCCTGGTCCTTGGCCTGGTGGTAACACATGTATTCCCCCAACTCAGAAGTGTGAATCCAGCCAAGGGGGCCCTTCTTGCCTGGGACCACAATACAAAGGCATCCAATTCCTTGAAGTCAGCGATGGAGCTGAAATGTGCTCTACTACCCGTCAGTCCCCCCCCCCCTTTCCTGGCCCTGGTGATAACGCATGCATTACCCTAACTCAGAGGGGTGAATCCAACCATGGGGACCCTAAAGCCCCATACACACGCGCGGATTATCCGAGGACCAGGTCCGTCGGATCATGTCCGTCGTACTTTGTCCGATGTTGGTTTTGCGTACACACGGTCGGACAAAGTTGTCGGAAAATCCGATCATTCTGAACATGGTGACGTTTGTTGCCTACGACGGGACTACGTAGAGGCTAGTAGCCAATAGCTTTGGTCTTGTAATGTGATCTGAGCATGCGTAGCACTTTGTCCGTCGGAATTCGCTACACACGATTGGATTTGGTGTGATCGGACTTTGTTGTCAAAAAATCTATCCAGCAGGAGATAGGACTTTGTCCGTCGGACAATCCGATGGAAACTGTCCGATGGTGCCTACACACGGTCGGAATTTCCGACAACATTGTCTGATAGGAGAGAATCCATCGGAAAATCCGACCGTGTGTATGGGGCTTTAGATTACTGTAGATGCTAGACCTGCCAATGCCAACAGGCTAGCCTATTTATGGATGGTTGACCACCACAAATCTGGATCTCGCTACCACACTCCTCAGCTGCCCCTCCTCCCCCTTATTGTCCTGGCCCTGGTGGTAACACATCCATTACCCTAACTCAGAAGGGGGAATCCAGGCTGAGGGGGCCCTAAGACCATTATCTTCCTTGCCTGGGACCACAATATGAAGGCCACCAATTCCTAGAAGTCAACTATGGAGCTAAAATATGCTCTACTACCCGGTATCAGTTACCGTAGACACTACACCTGCCAATGCGATCCTGCCAGCCTATTTATAGATGGAAGGAATTCCCATCTCTTCCCCCATTTTGCCTAGAATATCACCAAGGGGAAGGCCAGAAAATGAAAAGCAGTTCCGTCATCTCCACACCAGACGGATCAAGGCCACTTCTGTAAGGCCTTGTTACGCTGCAAGAGCGAGATCACATTCCCACTCTGGGTTGCCATGGAAACAGGAGGAGCCGGTCTCCCATACACGCTCTGCCTACGTGCGTTTATCCAAACAGGAAACCTTACATTAGCTTAATTTTTCTTAAAACATTTTTATGTCTCCTGACTTTCTTAGATGGGATAAAGGGACATCTTTTGACGGTGACAACTTAAGCCAAAAGATGCGTCCGTGCTGCATTCGCCACCATTCTCCTATTATTTTCACAAGCAAAAGATGCAATTTTGTGCATTCAAGAGGAAGAAAGATACGCTGCAAGCCTCTGAACATCCAGGCTTTAAACTGACACAAAACAATACCCTTATTCTCCAAAAATAATCCATGTGCTTCCAATACCTAATGGCCATGTGATCTATTTTTCATGAAATAGGTTTTTCTGCCTCCTTGTAATGTCCTCCATGAGCTCCCGAACTTCTCCCCCCCCCCCCCCTATGCTCTATGCATACTATACATCCCATAGTCCATAGTCCCTAATCTCAGAAGAGAATAGGGGAGGGTGGCTACATTCCTACATACAGTGAGACCATTGAGGTGGCATCAACTGTCAAACTCGGCCATTCAAGTCAGTGGGGCAATGCCACAACCACAAACCAATCGCTTAGCTTGGCTTAGCTTGTGGTTGAAGCACGTTAACACCATTTGCAACAACAAGAACAAAAAAAAAAGGCCATTCAAGAGGCATCGGGATCACCTCTTGAACCCTTGATAGCACCCATGCCTTTCAGAACATGAGCAAGTGTGAATAGGGCCGAGACAAGAGTGGGTCGGGGGGGGGGCTCCCCGAGTGGGTGGGGCTCCCCTGGACACAGCAGAGCAAAGGGACAGAAAATGGACACAGGGCAGTAGACCAATTCTACAGCATGCATTAGCGGTGAGGGAGGGGGTGCAGTTCTGCATCCTTGCCCTAATTGAGCCAGCAGTCCAGGCTGAGCAGTGACTTGGTTGAACATAGATCCTAAAGGGAGCACTAGCTTCTGTTTCAGAGGCATTTTTCCCACATTTCACCAGCTCTGGAAGACTTTGGCTATAGGGGTGGACCTAGTCCTTAACACAGGGCCGGGACAAGGGGTGGGCAGGAGGGAAAGCTGCCCTGGGCACAGAGGAGCAAAAAGAGAGAGAATGGATGCAGGGCAGTAAACAAATTCTACAGCGTGCATTAGCGGTGAGGGAGGGGGGCACAGTTCTGCATCCTTGCCCTAGATAAACCTGTCCCAGTACTGAGTGTGAACCTAGCCTTAGGAGGGGCACTTTTTTTAAAATGGAGGAGATGCAAAAGGAAATGAGAGGAAATACCCCCCCCCCCCCCCTCGGATGGTTGTCACCAGAATAGGTGACCATGGCCCACTGGGCCATAGCCTATTTTATTTCAGCAAAGCATTTGATACAGTTCCACCGTCCGGAGATACAGTTCCACCATCCGGTTATATGGTTCCAGAGTCTGGTACCGTTAATCATCAACAAATAGTAAAATATTAATTTCATATTCTTTACTTGTCATATGGCCTTACTGAGGCTTTAACTGGGCTTTATTTTGGCCTTCCCCATAGGCATTTTACCAAAATGGCATACCGTATATATACTCGAGTATAAGCCGAGTTTTTCAGCACATTTTTTTGTGCTGAAAATGCCCCCCTCGGCTTATACTTGAGTCAAGCACAGAGAATTACATTTTCCGACCCGACTTTGGGGCCCCGTATCTCGGGGCCACTTGGTGATACGAACACAATTTGGATATGTTGTAGTGCTAGTTCCACTGGGTTAGCATACTAAATTTGGGGTTCCTAGCACCAAGTGGCCCCGAGATACGGGGCCCCAAAGTCGGTCAACTGTGTCCATCTGCAGCAATGCCATTTCGGGACGCTTTGGGTCCAGAGAACCATATTTTTGGGGGCATTTGGGAAAACTTAACTACCAAGTTTAAAGTTCGGGGGACCTATGGCTGCAAATGGGCACAGTGAGGCTGCAAATGGGCACAGTGAGGCTGCAAATGGGCATTGTTGACCCTCTTTTCCACTTACAGTAGCTGCGCATTTCTCACCCTAGGCTTATACTCGAGTCAATACGTTTTCCCAGTTTTTTGTGGTAAAATTAGGTGCCTCGGCTTATACTCGAGTATATACGGTAATTTCACCAAAAACTCCTAATTTTTGCCAAAGTTCGGGTAAGTGAAAATGCTCAGTGGCAGAGGCAACACCCAAAAACCACAAAGCTCCAGGTTCTTCCAACTATTAGGCCCCATTTACACTTTGCGTAGATGGAACGCAGGTTTACATCCACAATTTTTTGAGGTGATTTAAACTCGTTTCTGCGTGTCGTGCAAAGGGTGGCTCATTCACTTAAATAAGCTACCCTATGCGCATTTGTTGTGTAAAATAAGCTCATGCACCTGTTATGGGCGACAAGCTCCGTGCAATTATTTTTTTCACGTCTGGCCGAAATTGCAGCGCGCTTTTGTGGTGTGACAATCGCGGCA
Organism: Lithobates sylvaticus; assembly: GCA_028564925.1. NCBI lineage: Eukaryota > Metazoa > Chordata > Amphibia > Anura > Ranidae > Lithobates > Lithobates sylvaticus. Next base: position 540,418,833 of record CM053028.1, read on the forward strand.
AAAAAATGCATTAAAAATGAATAGCACCCAAACGTCTGTCATGCGTTTTGCTGCAATGCCAGAGTGGGGAAAAAACAGACAGAACTGGTGTCTTATTATCTGATTATGTGACCACTGTGGTAGCCAATCCCCCCCCAGGCGTGAAGACACATTTGAAGGCACTCCAGGACTAGACAGGAAGGGTTTATTGTATCCTTACAAATTTAAATAACGTAAATAAAATGTATAGTTGTATAGTTGGGCATAGCTCCCAACTGTCCCTGATTTTGTGGGACTGTCCCTCCGTCCCTCTTTCCCCCTCATTTTGATAGTTGTATATAAAATGCACTTTTTATCTTTCTAAAAGTGTTTCCCAGTGCTAAACCTTTCATCCAAATTCTAAATTGCTGCATTTGTAAATTTTAAAAGCCAATATAAAGGAATAGTAGTGGTAAAAAAAAAGCCCTGGATTTAATGAACCATTTTTTTTTTTTAGTTACCGTATTTATCGGCGTATAACACTCACTTTCCCCCCCTTAAAATCGGGGGAACGTCGTGGGTGCGTGTTATACGCCGATACCCCCCAAAAAAATGACAAAAATGGCAAGCGCCGCCGAAAAATAGCGAGCGCTGCCGAAAAAGACCGAATCGCGGCCAAAAAAAACCGAAGCGGGGGCCGAAAAAGACCGAGCAGACTGTTCGGCTCTGCTAGTAGTCCCGCCTCACTGCGCTCGCTCCGGAAACAGCAGGGAGGCGGGACCGCGAGCGGAGCCGAACAGTCGGCTCGGCTTTTTCCGGGGGCGCTTCGGTCTTTTTCGGCAGGGCACGCAACAGAGCGTCTCGGCGGCGGGAAATTTAAACCCGGACAAGACTGAAAATGACGCTGGCAAGCTACAATGACACTGGGCAAGGCTGCAATGACGCTGGGCAAGCTACAATGACACTGGGCAAGCTACAATGACACTGGGCAAGGCTGCAATGACGCTGGGCAAGCTACAATGACACTGGGCAAGCTACAATGACACTGGGCAAGGCTACAAATGACGCTGGGCAAGCTACAATGACGCTGGGCAAGCTACAATGACACTGGGCAAGCTACAATGACACTGGGCAAGGCTGCAAATGACGCTGGGCAAGCTGCAATGACACTGGGCAAGCTGCAATGACACTGGGCAAGCTGCAATGACGCTGGGCAAGGCTGCAAATGACACTGGGCAAGGCTGCAAATGATGCTGGGCAAGGCTGCAAATGACGCTGGGCAAGCTGCAAATGACGCTGGGCAAGCTGCAGATGATGCTTAAATGTAAGTTTTTTTTTCCCCTAAACTTCCCTCCTAAAACTTTTTTTCCTTAAAATGCCCTCCTAAACTTGGGGTGCGTGTTATACGCCGATAAATATGGTAATTCTCCTTTAGGGGGTGTGGCAGGGGCGTGTCCTATGCCTACATACGTTTGCTGGTAGGTGTCCCTCATTCCCATGTCAAAATGTTGGGAAGTATGTAGTTGGGCAATCATCTACTTCTGTCCAGCCCAGAAGCCCTGTAATAAAAAAATCTGAATCTGGTTGTACCCTGTTTATCAGTTTGTGATGGGGTGTCACCAAGACAGGAAGTAAAAGGAAATCTTCCCCAAGAGAGCAACTAACAGTTCCCCACTCCGTGTGAAGCTAGAAAAAGAAAACATCACTGGGTCTGGAACTAGTATGGGGAACAATAGTGAGGACATTTTTTCTTTAACCAGGGCCTTTTCACAGAGGTATGTCCTCTTCAAGGAGTATTTTAGGCCAAAGGCCTCATTCATGCATACCTACCAACATCCTGGATCCCAGGGCACTGTTAACCCCATCCAAAGTCTATGTTCTGCACACCCACTTTCCAAGTTGGCATACCTAAATCCCACCTATTTTACAGATTGGCCCTGTCCAGGTCCTACCTCTAAATATGTAGGGACTACCCATCATGCCCACTTGACAGGTTGATCCTGCCCAGATTCCACCTTTAAATATGCGGGAGCCACCTACTTGTGGCCCAGATCACCACAATTCCATTTTTAACTACTGTGCAAATAAGGTTAATGCTGTGATCCCAGGGACAAGGCCCCGGACACATCATTTGTGGGACACAGGACAAAGGTGCGGGACTGTCCTGGCGAATCTGGGGCAGTTGGCATCTATGATCGGAAAATCAAATGTGCACTTAGGTGGGAACGAGTGTATGAATAAGCATTGAATCCCTAATAACATTTTTGAAGCAACTTCAATCGTTTCAAAGCAATTGGGGATGTCGTTCGCAACACGAATGTTACCGAGACCTGGATTTTCCATAGAAGAATGAGAAATCCAGATAAATGTCACAAATGTGGCAGATGTCGGAAGGATTATTGACCCCTTCATGAATACACTTTGGTCAATTTCCACCAGGAATCAATGAGGTGCTATCATACCGGCCCTTCCTTTAAGGGGCCGGTGGGGTAGCTCATTGATTCTTGGATAGGTTATTACGTCTACCTACAGTATACATAGGCATATTAAGAACCCACATCCACGAGACACCATCTAAGTTCATAAACAACCATTGTAGGCATATATGTAAAAGTTGTCTTGATATAGGCTTTCGTTAGCATATGATTTATTTTTTAAAGCAACCATCAATAATCTATTTTAATTTAATGCAACTATAATACTTCATTGATTGAAACAGGTATTAATTTTCAAGTTTGTTTATTTTGATATAAAGTTATATAGCAGGGATTATAAGTACCTGCATTGTTTGGTACAAATATACCAAATGTATTCTTGGCTTTTTGTTATAGCATGGTCTGTACACGCATGCATTCTTATTTTTCTATCAGTGTTTCTCCCCTTGCTTTATGCCAGGATGTAGCTGCAGTTCACCATATTGACCACTGGGGGCGGGTGTCGGGCAGGTGGCGCCCAGCACTGTGGGGTTATGTGGCCGCCCAAGCCACTAGAGTCACATCCTGCTCTCCTCGGCCTCACAACCGGGGGGGGGGGGGGGGGGGGGGGGGGGGGCCTGGGACATGTGTCTACCTTTGGCAACTACGGAAACACCATCCACCTGGTGTCTCCTAGTACTCCCGCAATTGCCCTTATGGTGAGCACTAGGACCAATCCTCGGTTTTCTAGTGCGCATGCGCAGATCGGAGCATGTGCGGTGTACTGGTGGCCGGTGTTCTGTCAGAAAAAGTCCGCCTATCAAATTTAGTCCGCCCCGTACTGTGCAGGCACAGCACTTGCGCAGTGCGGAGCACAAGGAGATTTGGAAAATCTCCGAAGAAGAACGGCGCCTACCCCGTGAGTCCAGACGCAAGCCCCACCATCCAAGTGGACATAGGGCTGCAAATAGTTAGAGGGCCCCTCGCGGGCTCGCTTTGCTCGCCACGCTTTGGGCACGGCCTCGCTGCGCTTGGCTCGTTTGGATTCTAACTCTATGTCCACTTGGATGGTGGTGCTTGAACCTGGACTCACGGCGCAGGCGCCGTTCATCTTCGGCTATTTTCGGAATCTGATTGTGCTGTGTACTGCGCATGCGCAGTACACAGCGGACACTATCCAATGGGGGACAGTATCTGACAGGACACCGGCCCGATTGACATCAGATGCAAGTCCGACGCGGCTCAGGCGGGGGGGGGACAAAACGTCAAGGCTGGGATAGCCGATCTCCAGGTGCTCTGAGGGACGGCGGCATGTCCGTTCACCTACTTATGGTTGTTTTCACCACGTCTGCCTTTATAGGACACACCACCAAGGTTACCAATATAGTGTCCGGCTGTACATGCTGGTCTCTCCAGGCCCCCAGCCTCAGGACCCTAAGACAAACTAAGGTAGCTTTATCATGTTGGTTTGCTCTTTTATGTGCCTGTGTGTCCAACTTTAAATGTACTTATATTATATATCAATAGCAAAAATTAGAATAACACTCCTAAAGCCACATCCGTATATATTTGAATTTGAAAGAGGGAGGGAATAAAGAGCCACAAGGCCCTAATTCGGACTTTACAGGCAAGATGGACAATTGTATAGTAAAAAAATATATTTTATTAACAATGAATCATATCAAACAGGTCAAGTAGAAAAGAGTTAAAAACATACGATAGGCATATGATAGTCATAAATATCTAGTGTAAACAAGAGGGTTGACACCAAATGAACGGCAGTGAGCCCCTGTGCATCAACGCGTTTCACTATTTTGCTTCGTCAGGACACACTTGGAGGTAGTTGAAAGGAACAGGTCTCACTTGTCAACATAAGATTGTCTCCACATGGAGAACTCCCAGATGATCATCAGAGAATCACCATGTATAGCAGGAGGCATTTTTTTACTAGTGCCAGCGACCGTGTACAGGGCTGATGGCATAGAGATATATAAGTATGAATATAAACTCATATAATTCACCAGGGTAGGAAGGAGAAAAACGTAGGTATCCTGATCATTAAAAGGAGAATGATAGAAGAGGAAAGAGTAGAACAAACACAACCTTTTCGCCTGTTTTCGGTCCACAATAACAGGGGCTTCAACAGTAATCCATATGGATAAATATATGTTCCTTTAAAGCTGGATATATATCGGACACGCCTACATCTGCCCACAGTAAATATGGCTATATAAACTCCATAGGTATATTTAAACAGGCAACGGTAGCGTAAGGTTCAGTGTCTCCCCCGGGAACGAACGAACAGACCACAAATTATATTATATAATAACAGTATTTATCCAATGTGCAATGACGCTTGGATTGCAAAACCCAATAATATATTCTTTCCCTTACAGACAGGTCCCTATTTTATCTAAGGCCACGTCAGTGCTAAAAAGCAACCTATGGTGATAATGCATTAGATATGTAAGTATGGTAGCTTTTATTTGAGCATACGTTTATTATTATCTCTATTGAATTCATTATAGCATTTACCTTCATATTTCATACCCATAGTTACCTGGTGCACCCCCATATCCCACCCTATGTGTTGGTCCGTTGCTGTGGTTCGGCACCGGGGCCCGTGGTCTCCTTCTCCCCATTACAGAGGTGGTTGTTCAGCAGCTGTATCATTCTGGTGTGGGTGAGCATCGAAACCCTCTTTAGCACCATTCTTGGTGAGTTCATATGTAATGTATATGTATATGCATGCGTGTATGCACCCCAACAATCTTACACTTTATTGTTTACATCATATTCGTATTGAAGTTTGTTCTTCTAGCTAGAAATACAGAAGCTCCTGAAGAAGCGACATTCATAGTCGCGAAACATGTAGAGCAATTTTTAATTCTTCAAGGACCTTTGGAACACCCAAGAGAAAATACCATATCTCAGTGTGGGCTTTTCCTGACACAAATAGTATAGCCCCCACAGGAAGTGTATACTCGGTACTCCCCTTGGGCTAACCAATGGGTCCTCTTTATATATCTTTTTGTGTTTTATTAAACGTGTATTGTATACATATGTAACTTATGTGAACTATGAAAACTTTGTTAGATTTTTCTACACGTGACGTCAAAGTCCATTTTTCCTATTACTCAATTCTCTCAATTTCCCTAATACCCATCACATGATTGTACAGCCTAGTGTGGCCATGGTATCTCACTCACCAAACATTCACATTATTTCACTGCAAGGTTATCTTCCCTCCACAGTGAAGTCCAGCCTTGACCTAGAGTTTCTGAAGCTAACCACACAATATACAGTTTTTTGCTGCCGATGCAACCAATCTCAATAGGTTCTTCAGTCTATTGAGAAGCCTCTGTGTCTGCTTAAAGAGTATCTAAACCCCAAAAACAAAAAATGTATATATTACAGTCTACAGCCCCATACACACGGTCGGATTTTCCGATGGATTCTGTCCTATCGGACAATGTTGTCGGAAATTCCGACCGTGTGTAGGCACCATCGGATTGTCCGACGGACAAAGTTCTATCTCCTGCTGGAAAAATTTTCCAACAACAAAGTCCGATCACACCAATTCCGATCGTGTGTAGCGAATTCCGACGGACAAAGTGCCACGCATGCTCAGATCACATTACAAGACCAAAGCTATTGGCTACTAGCCTCTACGTAGTCCCGTCGTAGGCAACAAACGTCACCACGTTCAGAATGATCGGATTTTCCGACAACAAAGTCCGACCGTGTGTATGCAACACCAGTGTCGGACTAAATCCGTCGGACAAAATCCGATGGATTTTGTGGTCGGATTTTCCGACCGTGTGTATGGGGCATACCAGTGCTTGCATGTGGTGGCTGCACTAGTTTTCTTTTCTTTAATGGTGATCCGGCCAATAGAACGCTTCCTGTCCTAGGAAGGGTGCTAGGTGTAAACCTGGACTCTGACCTCTCTTTTTTGGCCTCCATTCAATCACTGTCCAAATATTGCCACCTTCACCTCTGTAACATTACCAAAATGTGCCCCTTCTTAACCACTGACACCACCAAGATACTAATTTACTCTCTGATTATCTCTCACTTTGACTATTGCAACTGCCTCATCATTGGCCTACTTATACATAGGCTACCCCCCCCCCCCCCCTTTAGTCCATCATGAATGCTGCTGCCAGAGTTAAACGCCTTACCAACCATTCAGTGTCCACCACCCCTCTCTGCAAATCCTTTCAGTGGCTTCCATCCAGTGTCCACCATCCCTCTCTGCCAGTATCTACAATGGCTTCTCCTCAGTGTCCACCACCACTCAACTGGATTCTGCTCAGTGTCTACCACCACTTTCTGACAATCCCTCTACTGGCTTCCATTCAGTGTCCACCATCCGTCTCTGCCAATATCTCCACTGGCTTCCATTCAGTGTCCACCATCCCTCTCAGCCAATATCTCCACTGGCTTCCATTCAGTGTCCACCACCCCTCTCTGCCAAAATCTTCACTGGTTTATGCTCAGTGTTTACCACTCCTCAATGCTGATCTATCTACCAATCAGTGTTCAACATTCCTCTCTGCCAATATCTCCATTGGTTTCTGCTCAGTGTCCACCACACCTCTCTGCTAGTTCCTCTACTGGCTTCCATACAGTGTCCCCCACCGCTCTCTGCCAATCCTTCCACTTGCTTTCATTCAATGTCTGTCATCCCTCTCTGTCAATCCTTCCACTGGCTTTCATTTAAATTCCACCACCCCTCTCTGCTGATCCCTCCTCTGGCTTCCATTCAGTGACCACCACCCTTCTCTTTCAGTGTCTGCAATGGGTTCCGCTCGGTGTTCACCACCACTCAACTGGCTTCTGATCAGTGTCCACCACCCCTCTCCGCCAATCCTTCCACTTGCTTCCATTCACTGTCTACCACCCCTCTCTGCTGATCCCTCCTCTGGCTTCCATTCAGTGTCCACCACCCTTCTCTCTCAGTGTCTGAAATGGGTTCCGCTCTGTGTCCACCACCACTCAACTGGCTTCTGATCAGTGTCCTCACCCCTCTCCACCAATCCTTCCACTTGCTTCCATTCACTGTCTACCACCCCTTTCTGCCAATCCTTCCACTTGGTTCCATTCAACTAACCACCACCTCTTTCTGCCAATCCCTCTACTGGCTTCCAATCACCCCACAAATAAAATTCAAAATACAAAGCCATCCACAACTTTGCCCCGAAGCTACATTACCACCCTCATATCACCCAAACCTTTTCTTTGCTCCTCCCAAGACCTCCTGCTCTTTAGCTCCCTCATTATCTCCCAGACCAAAGTTGAGAAGTAGTGTAGCATTGCTAACACGATGTTCGTCCACGTGTAACAGGTGAATGAATAAGGTCAGATTTGTGGACAGATCAGTGGATCACCAATCTGTTAATTACAGATCACTTGTTACCTCATTACTCCTTACTTTTTTCCATGCTGACCTCCAAGACTTCTCCAGAGCCTCTCCCATCCTCTGAAACTCCCTACCCTACTCTCTCCAACTATCTCCTACTCTGTCCACCTTTAGGTGATCCCTGAAAACGTATCTCTTTAGGAAAGCACATCCTGTCTCCACCTTACCTTTTTGTACCACTTCCCTTTGCCTTTTAGACTGCAAGTTCTCAGGACCAGGGCCCTTCTAACCCCTCTTGCTTTCAATTGTATTGTAAATGTACTGCCTTCCTTTATATTGTAAAGTTCTTGGGCGCTATATAATTCCTGTATAATAACACCAAGAATTTCACTCGTGTGTATGCAGGGTGTAGGGTGGTGCAGCAAGAATAACACACTCAGTCCCAATGCACTGAAAGAACTTGTATTGAAATAATGCAGAGACACTTCACAAATAACCCAGTGGGAAGGCAGCCAAACCAGGAACACTCACAGTTCCAACAGCAGGATGCAACTAAACTGTCAGCGCCTGTAGAGAGCGGAGGAGTGCGGCCTATCCATCTAGTGCCCAAACAGGCAGGTGTCCTGAGAAATTGTGAGCCCTTTCCCTGCCACTAGTGCTGTCCCTACCAGGTGGGGTACCTTAAAAAGCCTGACCCAAGATGGCCACCAAAGGCACATGGGGCGGCAGCATCCAATGAGTGACCTATGAAACCATAGAGAAACCTTGTTCTTCCTGACTTCCTCTCCAACTGCAGTGCCACTATGGGAAAGCGCCACCTGCAGGGGAGAAAGAAGACTGCACCTGCCTACACGTGGTTTTCAAAAATGAGGTTTCAGCATAGTGCCTAGGCTTTTGCTAGCCTCTTTGTTCTTTTGATGCAATTTTCTGACTGGCTAAAGCAGAACACCAGTTTCTCTTATATAGATAAAATAATCAGTTTGGCACTTGTGAAATAAAAAAAAAAAAGTAGCTTTTCTGCAATAATCTGGTGCGGTCCTCTTTCGGTCATCTCACAGCCATTATGAGAGCGCCATTCCATTTAAACCAGCCACCTCTGCCACCAGAGCAGAAAAAAAGGACCTGCAACTTCACCAGACCAGGCAGAAGACATTTGGAAAAAGGTATGTACATTTCTTTATGGTATGTTGAGCCCATGGGGACCCACCCTTCGTTGTCACCACGTTCCTCCTGGTCCAAGGTAGCTCATGGTTCCTCACTCAGCCTGCGACCTCTGCAGACAATGCGCTGACATCCAGGCTACTAATCGCCCCTGTGTTAATTGGACCTGGAAGTAATCAGTCCTGGCAAGTAGCACATTCAGGAGAATCAGTATAAGCCCCCGTACTCGGTCGGAAATTCCAACCACAAAATCAGTCGAAAAAGTCAGATGGAGCCCACACACGGGCGGATTTTCCGACAACATGGTCCGATCGGACATTTTCCGTCGGAATTTTCGACCGTGTGTACGGGGCATTAGAGGTCAGCAATGGCAACCTCAATGGTTTCCTTTAGTTATTATTGGCTTTAGTTGTTGACCAAAGGTGCCTTTTTAGCGTTTTAATAAAATTAAACAATGGAAAACCCTTCAGCCCCTTGAGGAATGTCTCCCAGTAAGAGGTCCCCTGTCTCTGCCATCCTCCTGGCATTCCACAACGTAAGCTGGGCTCCAGCTGTGTCTGCATCTCTGTCTCCATGTAAGGGAAGTTTCTCTATACGGTGAATGGAAGACTGCACGGGGCTCTCAGCAAGCGCACAATATCAGACCTCACAGAGGGAAATCTGTGCCACTATCATCCAAAATATCTGTTTATTTTTCATCTGAATCCTATGGAACATTCTTATGATGCAGTTCCAAAGGCATGTGTAGACCCTGGAATGAAATGCTAAAGAGACTGCTCTGTTGGAGACCATGGTATGCTAAGGAGACTGCCATGTTGGATAGACTGTGCTGTTAGGGATACTGTTATTTTAGGCTGTGTTGTTAGAGGCGCTGCAATCTGTGTTAGACTGTGGTGTTAGGGAAACTGCTGTGTTAGGATGTCCTCTTATGCCACGTACACACGATCTGACTTTTCGGCCGGACTATCTGGCGGACTTTCCAGCAGAGTTTTGGTGTAAGTCCGCGGGACTTTTGAAATGAACGGACTTGCCGACACACAGAGTAAAGTCCGTTCATTTAGAACGTGACTCCAGGTAGACGGGAACTAGCGAAGGAAGTCAATGTCGCCGCCTCGATTGACACCTTGCTAGCCCTGGTTGCCTGGTATGAATTTAAAGGGGAATCCCTACGCCAAAAAAACGGTGTGGGGGTCCCCCCCAAATCCAGCGACGGCGACAGAAGACCGGGCCAACACTAGTAAAAGAGCCGCAAGAAGAAAGCGGAGGCCCGGCAAGAAGAACAGAAGAGCGGGACAAGACCCCCGAAGACAGAACAAGACCCCCAGATGGCGGCGACGAAGGAGAAAGCCGGGCCCCTCCGCTAGTAAAAGAGCTAGCAGAAGATAGCGGAGGAGTCCGGAGAGAAGAGCCCCCAAGACGGAAGAAGACCCCCGGAGCTGTGTAATAAAGTATTTTAAAAACTTGTGTTGTGTTTTTTATTTACACTTTTTTCACCAGGTAAATGGGTAGGGGTACATCGTACCCCATACTCATTCACATAGGGTGGGGGGCCGGTATCTGGGGGGCCCCTTATTGAAGGGGGCTCCCGGATTCCGATAAGCCCCCCACCCGCAGACCCCGACAACAAACGGCCAGGTTTGTCGGGAAGAGGCCCTCTCCCAGTCTGAGCTCAGCTGTGCAGGGGCTACAAGGTTTCATTGGTGTCTTTTGTATATGCTTCAGTAATGGTCCACAAGTAAATACAGCTCTGGGCTTACTTGCCACTGGCAAAATTTGGAAAATCGGTGAAACCAAAAGGCTCGGCAACTTGAAGAATCCAGAAAATGGGGAAGGGTGGGTCATTAGGGTCAGAAGGAAGAAGAACAGACAGTACATATTTCCAGGTAGAGGACTTAGTATGAGTAGTGTAAAGTCTGGACGTCAGATGTGAGGATCAGCCGAGTGCAGGGACTAAAATAAACAGTGGCTGGATTCCTGGCAGCAGTCATAACATATACAGCAAGATGTATGGTCTGCGCACCCTCCCCTATACAGACATGGTCTACAGAAACATCCCGACAGCAGCAAACCCTTCATATAAAAGGCAGGCGTAGTGTCCGGGCCAAGCAAGGAGAAGGCTCATCGAGGGCACACCATCACAGGTGAATTAAAGGTGAACTCCGCTCACAATAACGTTCAATTAGATCTATTCCTCAATAGCCACCAAGGATATAAGTCCACTTTGCGTGCAGCTAATGCCTTTGCAAACCCAGATATTACCCGGTAAAAGTAGCAATGACATCATCGCTGTGCTGTACATAGGCTGTGCAGAGCGCAGAGCTGTGGGAAGGACCCAGCAGGCTCCACCCCACTACAGGCAACTACAGCAGGAGGGGGCGGAGAGAAGACCAGTAGCCTTGCAGAAGGAGAGAGAGCAGCAGTGAGCTGTCTTTATACAACTGAGCAGGCCTGAACCAGGGAAAAAAAGGAGCTCAGATCCAGGGGCGGACTGACCATTCGGCCACTCGGGCACTGCCCGAGGGCCCCCCGGGCCACTAGGGGGCCCCATCAGGGTTGCCAGCCTCAGTAAAACCAGGGACAGTATATAAAAATCTGTGTTTTTTTTTACATCTGTCTCTGAAATGTCCCTTACCGACATCCTTTTGGTCTAAAAATCCAAAGATTATAGCTCCCCCACCTCTCCAGTACCTTCTCAGCAAATAGAAACATATCTGTGTATACTGTGTGTACATGTATGTCTATACTGTGTGATTGTATACTGTGTGTGTATACTGTGTGTGTGTATACTGTGTGGCCCCATAATCTCTGATTGCCAGGGGGCCCCATAATCTCCTATTGCCCGGGGGCCCCATGAGTTGTCAGTCCGCCCCTGCTCAGATACCATAATGCACTATGAGCTTCTCCTACTCCAGGCAAGCTATACCAGTGACAAAAGCTATGAAAAAGCTAATAAGCCTGGCTGCCAGGGGTTCATATAAAAGTAAGATTAAAGCATACTTACCATCATTATGGTCCTGGATCTGGCAGACCACAAACCAAATTTCATCTGTCCACTTTACAGGTTGGTCCTGCCAGACTCCGCCTTCTAAATCTGCATGAACTGCTCCAACACACCCACTTTATGGGCTAGTCCCACCCAAACCCCACCTCTATATATTCCGGAATCACACACTTTATGGACTGGTCCATCCCAGACCACACCTCTAAATATTTTGGGATCACCCAATTCATAGGCAGGTCCCACCAAGACCCCACCTCTAAATTTTTCGGAATCACACACTTTATGGGCTGGTCCCACCCAGACCACACCTCTAAATATTCTGGAATCACCCACTTTATGGACTGGTCCCGCCTAAACCCCACCTCTAAATATTCCGGGATCACCTACTTTATGGGCTGGTCCCACCCAGACCTCACCTCTATATATTCCGAAATCAAACAATTTATGGACTGGTCCATCCCAGACCCCACCTCTAAATATTCCGGGATCACCCATTTTATAGGCTGGTCCCATCAAGACCCTGCCTCTAAATATTCCGGGATCACCCACTTCATGGATTGGTCCCATCCAGACCCCACCTCCAAATATTTTGGGATCACCCACTTTATGGACTGGTCCCACCCAGACCTCACCTCTAAATATTCCGGGATCACCCACTTTATTGGCTGGTCCATCCCAGACCCCACCTCTAAATATTCCGGGATCACCCATTTTATAGGCTGGTCCCATCAAGACCCTGCCTCTAAATATTCCGGGATCACCCACTTCATGGATTGGTCCCATCCAGACCCCACCTCCAAATATTTTGGGATCACCCACTTTATGGACTGGTCCCACCCAGACCTCACCTCTAAATATTCCGGGATCACCCACTTTATTGGCTGCTCCCACCCAGATCTCCACCTCAAAATATTCCAGGATCACCCACTTTATGGGCTGGGCCCACCTAGTTACATAGTTACATAGTTATATAGTTAGCTAGGCCGAAAAAAGACACAAGTCCATCCAGTTCAACCATAAAAAAAAAGAAATAATAAATAAAAATAAAATATATATCGTACAATCCAATAAACCCCATATTATACCCACAGTTGATCCAGAGGAAGGCAAAAAAAAACCCAAAAGAGCATGCTCCAATCTGCTACAGCAGGGGAAAAAAATCCCTTCCTGATCCCCCGAGAGGCAATCGGATTTTCCCTGGATCAACTTTACCTATAAATGTCAGTACCCAGTTTTATTATGTACATTTAGGAAAGTATCCAGGCCTTTCTTAAAGCAATCTACTGAGTTAGCCAGAACCACCTCTGGAGGGAGTCTATTCCATAGTTGCTGTGCAGTTCAGTTGCTAGTTCAATTTCTACTAGGCGGGGTAACTGTCCCTCCTCTACCCACTCGCAAAATGTGTGCCAAGCCTGAGAGCCAGGGCCTTAAATAGGCTCTGCCTGACCCAAGATGGCTGCTAGAGTCACATGGGGTGGCAGCATCCAAATGGATGGGTTCCCCACAGACCCAGGAAACCATAAAGGAACCATGTTCCTCTTGAATTTCAGAACACCACCTGCAGTGGAAAAAAGTACACTGCACCTGCCTACACGTTGGCCAATGGAAAGCTAATTAATAGGAGAAGGAGAGGCAAGAAATTGTGCTAAAAAAGCACGTTACATGCGCTTTTTAAGGTGCTCCAATTTAAGTCTATGTGGACCAAAAATATGTAGCTCATGTCATTTTTTAGTTTTGAGCTTCAAGCCACAGGATGTTCAGGTGTGAATGAGCACCATGGGATATAATAGGAACCCTGTTGAGCCTTGGATTGGTTGAGCGTTGGATTGGTTGAGCGTTGGAGGTGGATTTTTTTTTTTTTTTGTGGCTTTAATAGCTCTTATTTTCAGGAGTCTTTGAGGCCATAAAACCTTTTACTTCAAAAATAGCTCATGTACCTTTTTCGAACGTCAGACGTTGAGCTACAGGTTCCAAAGCTTCAAGCTACAAAACGCTCAGGTGTGAACCAGGGCTCAACGTTATCACATAATGGTGGCATACATGCTTTCTGGGATTCGCAACGTTTGTTCAGTATCGAGTTCCAATGTAGTGATGAGATAATTGGAAATGCGGCAGATGCAGGTGCTGAACTGGCAGCAGGCCGAGCCAGTCAACTCATCAGCCTCTGGCTGGGGTCAAAGTTCACTTAATCAACGCGGTCAGCTAACTAAAAGCCATTATGGTGTTATCAGCAGCATTACCATCCCCTAGACATCTGTTGGTTCCCGACTCATAATCAACCAGCTCTGATTCGGATTGGAATCATGAAAAGGTTCTTATTGATTACCTTCTCACGCTTAAGTCTGACTTATCAGAGAGTCTGACGGGAGAATCGTTCGTGCTTCCCGCAGCAATTGACTGAAGGCTCCCTTAGATTCTATAAATAGAAAACTTGGGTATATTTGCCATTATTTGAGGAATTGCTGTGTTTGCCCTTGTGGATCATGCGCTGCCCTCTCCTCAATGTCTGGATTCCCTTTTTTCCATGTGTAGCGTCGGGCTCCTAATGAGCACGCGCTATATGTTTTGTAAATTTAATATTCCTAAAACCACAGTTGGGTTTTGGGGTCAATTGCTCTAAATTATGGTCTCAGTATCAAATTCTCAGTATAATATTGGCTGGACTGCACTGTGTTCTGCTTGGCCATAGGTCTCGTTGTCACCTCTGGCAAGCACAAGAACGCAGTCCGGTTGGACGCATTGGGTGCCAATCTCTCTCGGAACCAACCAGTGAGTGTGTCGTCACGCTGTGTATTCTGGGAGAGGGTACTTAAGGTACTGAGATCACATGCTTCTGGGTTCCGGTCCAGAAGATCTTTCTGTCTGCTTGGTCCTGGTCCTCCTAAACAGCCCTCAGGGGCCCTCATGGCCTGGGGTGCGGATCCATCCATTTCCGAGTCTCAAGGCTGGCTAGCCCGAGACACAGTAACTGGAAGGAGGATTCTAAGGTGGTCCGGTGCCGTCTCGACTTTGGAGAGGCCCAGCAACTGGGAACGCAACCAGGGGAGGACTCTTCAGAAGAGGGTTCTCTACGCTCATCTATCTTTCAGTTACAATCAAGTCTGTGGCAGAGACTTTGCTTTATCTGAGTCAGTTATCGGCTGCTAAATCTAAATCTCCTGAGAGGAGATTTATCCGATAGCTGCAATATAAAGTTGTGAATGGCTATTCTCTGGATTTCATAGTGGGAGACATTCAGTTTTCTGCAGTTCCAAGAGTGCCTGAACTTCCTACCTATACCCTCTATCCTTTTATTGAGACTGTGTTTTGTCTACCATTTTGCAAATAAAAATCCCAACGTGGATCCAATGTCAGTTTCTACAGTTCTTTGGGCCATCTACCTTGGGAAACCCCTAGACGCATACAAGGTCAAGAAGGTAACGGTAAGCCCAAATTAAACTAGCAGCTCCTTCGGGGGGGTCAGTGCTACACATGTAAAAACAGGAGCTAATGGAGTCTGTAAAAGCTCCATCATCAAAGTCTAGATTCACAACAATTTTAGAACATTGAGTCCAACGTCTTCTTCTGCATACCTATATACCACCCTTCACTCCCAAGATACATCATATACCATAACCATAACTGATATAGAAGTCCTTCCTAAAACAGAAGGTTCCTGTATGTCATCGCCTTAACCACAAATAGACTATATGAAGAAAAGTCTATCGATCTCCCCAGAGCTTTTTTTTCTCAAAGAATAGGTGCAAGTACTCCCCCTTCCAAGTCACCCCTGGTCTCTGCCTTCTACCTGTGGCCTGCACAGAGCCCTGGCCTCAACCCTAATGAACACCTTTGGGGTGAATTAAAATTCTGTGTGTGAGACAGGTCTTCTTATCCAAAATCACTACCTGACTGCACAAATATTCATTTGGCTAAATGGGGACAAAATCCTACAGGCACCCTCCAAATCTTGCGGAATGCCTTCCTAGCAGAGTGAAGGCGGAGTGGAAGCCAACTCCATATGGAGGGCCATGGTTAACAAGCTCATATAGGTATGATGGTCCGGTGTTCACAAACATTTGGCCATATAGTGCATGTAGATAATTATGTGATGAGTAAACATACCTGTCCCCATGCACGTGTATAACTACAAACTATAGGCAGAAAAAAATTTGGCCTTATAGGTTACAATAAATAATGGGTGACCTCCTTCCAGGATGCAGTGCTCAGGCCTGTACATTGTCACTTGATAACAAAGATGATGTCATCAACCCTTAGTAGGAAGGGGAGGATTTGGAAGGGTTTGGGGGTGTTTAACTGAAAAAAGTGATTACCTCCATAGTTACATAGTTAGTAAGGTTGAATAAGGTTGAATGTTATATGAACTATATGTCTGGTGATGGTGCACAAGCTATATCTACAGGAGTGATTGTGGCGTTTTGCAGCAAGGACTACTATATGAACTTTGCGTTATATCAATTAACACTGTCTAATTTATATTAATATTTTTCACGTTTTTTGGATGTACCCAAGATATTGGGATTATTTGCCAAATTTGTTGGTTTGCACTTTTTTATATATCAGATTGGGCAAAAGGGCTTGATCATTAACTTTCGTTGTACACATTGTGATACAAGGTACAGGGTCTGTTATATTTATATTATTTAATTTAAATAGAGCTCGGTCAGCTCTATTTTGTGTGTTAATTATTTTTGGGGTAATAATTAATTTATACCTCACTGGGTCACGCTAGGTGTCTGGTGTTATTATTGTTTGTATAAACACACTCTAACCAATTTTTATTATTCACATTATAATGGTTGTAATGTATGAGTAACCAAATGTGGTTCACCATTATCACTTTAAATAGTTACTAATTAGCTTAGTTCATGGTAGATCTATATTGTGTCTGCACACCTTTTTTCAATAAGCTCTTAGTCTCTACTATACAGTTCAGAATATACAATTAATTAACCTATTAATTAATTCAGTATCTCATGTTGGTACTAGCGCCCCTCATTTAATTAAACTAGGTTGAATAAAGACACCAGTCCATCCAGTTGAACCTGAGTGAGTGTCTACAATTGTCCCTATCCCTGTACATCGCACACTCACATCGGTCCCTACCCTCAAGGAGCCCACAATCCAAGGTCCCCATTCATATACTAGGGCCAATTAACCTACCAGCATGTCTTTGGAGTGTGGGAGGAAACCGGAGTACCCGGAGGAAACCCACGCAGGCACAGGGAGAACATGCAAACTCCAGGCAGGTAGGGTCGTGGTTGGGATTCGAACCAGTGACCCTTTCTACTTCTAGGTGAGAGTGCTAACCACTACACCACTGTGCCGCCCATCCAGATCTAGTATGGAAGGATGCCCAGTTTTAGCTTCGATCTTCAGAACGTACCACAACATGAACATCTCCCTCATCGATGATACAGTAGCTCACAAAAGTGAGTACACCCCTCACATTTTTGTAAATATTTTATTCTATCTTTTCATGTGACAACACTGAATAAATTACACTTTACTACAATGTAAAGTAGTGAGTATACAGCTTGTGTATATTTGCTGTCCCCTCAAAATAACTCAACACACAGCCATTAATGTCTAAACTGCTGGCAACAAAAGTGAGTACACCCCTAAGGGAAAATGTCCCAATATCATGACACTAAAAGTTCCTCTGCCCAACCAACCAAACAACCAAGCCACCAACCAACTTAAAGGAGTGGGGTCATTTTTAAATGATGTCATGCAAAGAGATACCCTGGTAGAATCAAATTAGAACAGAATGGAACAAGCCCACAGAGAATGGGTTCCCTTTAAAAACATAGCCAAATAAA
The DNA here is from genome assembly GCA_028564925.1 of Lithobates sylvaticus. Taxonomy (NCBI): domain Eukaryota; kingdom Metazoa; phylum Chordata; class Amphibia; order Anura; family Ranidae; genus Lithobates; species Lithobates sylvaticus. The sequence goes on from CM053028.1 coordinate 540,436,554, forward strand.
ACCATATACTGTATAGATATCCAGACTACAATGTCCCTGACCAAGTAGGAAATCTTTTGTTTGGCCTCTAGAAGTCCCAATCCGGACCCGACTCATTTTCTCTCAGACCAGGGGTGGACTGACAACTCATGGGGCCCCCGGGCAATAGGAGATTATGGGCCCCCCAGGCAATCAGAGATTATGGGGTCACACAGTATACACACACACACACACATACACACACACAGTATACAATCACACAGTATACACAGACATGTTTCTATTGGCTGAGAAGGTACTGGAGAGGTGGGGCAGCTATACTCTCTGGATTTTTAGACCAAAAGGATGTCGGTAAGGGACATTTCAGAGACAGATGTAAAAAAAAAAAAAACTGAGATTTTTACATACTGTCCCTGGATTTACTGAGGCTGGCAACCCTGATGGGGCCCTCTAGTGGCCCGGGCCCCCGAATGGCCAAATGGCCCCTGTCTCAGACCCAATTCTTATGATGTCTTTATCTTGTAGATGATGTGCAGATACTTGTAAATGTTTTACATATCCTTCCTACAACTCTATACTTTATTAAACCTTTTATGACCACAGCTTTTGCAAAGTTTAGATGCCCAAATCAAGTTTAGAAGAGCCATATTGCATCGGTAAACTTAACAACAACTCAATGATAATTTTTCTGTTTGACATTGGGCCTAAGAACTAGAAAAAAAAAAACATCTGCACATTCATAGTTCTCTGCTGCAAGGTTAATTACGGTTCTCAACACAAGGAACATTTTTCATGTGGACTTAAAAAGGCAGGTTGTGGTTATGAAGGAGATAATACCGTATATCTTGATAGGTTTGGATGTATACTTTGACCAAATGTAATGATCATTGCATACCTTTCCCTCTTCCACACCCCATATGTTTGTACCCTCCCCCATGTTCTTACATCCATCTATCTTTCCTTGCTGACAATCAGTTTTGCTACCATTTCTGCTTTGGTCATATCACACTTAAGATATATAAAGATATATCTGATGGAAAAAAGTCCGACCCATTCAGGTTGAGCCACATCTTCCCATTGTCATTGGATCCATGTTGAAAAAAGTGATTACCTCCAGATCAGGTATGGAAGGATGCCCCCCGTTTTACCTTCCTAGTAAGAAAAGGTCTTCAGAACATACCACAACGTGAGCAACAACACCCTCTCTGCAGGTGGCCAACTCATCAATGATACATTGGCCCTTCTCCAGAATTAAAAAGGACTTCTTATGCCGCATACACACGATCGGAATTCCGGCCAGAAAAAGACCGATGAGAGCTTTTCATCACAAAAAATGCGACCGTGTGTAGGCTCCATCGGAATTTTGCTGGCCGAATTTCCGACAGCAGAGAATTGAGAGCATGTTTTCAATTTTTCTGACGGAAAAGGTTTCTATCGGAAATTCCGATCGTCTGTAGCAATTCTGACACGCAAAATTCCTACGCATGCTCGGAAACAATTCAACGTATGCTCGGAAACAATTCAACGCATGCTCGGAAGCATTGAACTCGGCTTGTTGTAGTGTTGTACGTCACCGCGTTCTTGACGGTCGGAATTTGGTGTGAACGTGTGTAGGCAAGACAGTTTGAGCGGAATTCCATCGGAATTCCGTCGGGAAAACCATCAGAGCTTTTTCCGACGAGAATTCCGATCGTGTGTCCGCGGCAATACACAACTGCTTTTGGGCAGCCAGCAATATCAAGACAGTGAAAGTCTATCTGCTCAACCAACCAAAAGGAATGGGCTCAGATTTTAAATGACATGATGCAAATGGATACCTTGGTAGAATCTCATTAGAACAGAATGGAACTTTTTTTTTCCCATTTTAAAACATAGCCATATAAAACCATACTGTATATAGATATCCCACAACAGCTACCCAGACCAGCAATATCTTTGACCAAGCAGGAAATCTCTTCATCTGTTTGGTCTCTAGTAGTCCCAATCTGGACCCAAATCATTTTCTCTTATACCCAATTATGATGTCTTTGCTTTGTAGACGATATGCAAAAAGTCAGACCGTATCAGACCCATTCAGGTTGTGCCACTTTTCCCATTGGCATTGGATCACTGGTGGCGGTGTTTAACTGAAAAGGGTGGTTACCTTTAGGTCTGGTAAGGAAGGATGCCCCGTTTTAGCCTCCTATTAGGAAAAGATCTTCAGCATACCACAACATGAGCATCACCCTCATAATACGTTGGCCTTTCTCCAAAATGAAAAAAGGACATCTTACACAATTGCCTTTGGGCAGCCAGCAGTTTTCGAGACAGTGAAAGTCTATCTACCCAACCAACCAACCTGAACCTACCTAAAGCAATGTGCTCAGATTTTAAATGGCATAATGTAGATGGATACCCTGGTAGAATCCAATTAGAACAGAATGAAACAAGTTCACAGAGAATGGGTTCCATTTAATAACTTAACCCAATAAAACCCATTATAGATATCCCACAACAGCTACCCAGACCAGCAATATCCCTAACAAAGCAGGAAATCTCTTCATCGGTTTGGCCTCTAGTAACTCCAATCTGGACCTAACTCATTCTTCCTCTTGGACCCAGTCCTTGTAACATCTTTGTTTTCTATATGACACCTAGATACATGTAAATGTTATACTTATACTTCCTATAACTCTAATCTTTATTAAACCTTTCATCGCCACAGATTTTTGAGGCTAAGATGCCCCAATCAAGTTTAGCAGAGCCATCATGCATCATTAAACTTGACAATAACTCTATGACCATTTTTCTGTTTGACATTGGGCCTGAGAACTAGGAACACACACAGTTGCACATTCCTAGTTCTCTGTTGCAAGGTTAATTACGGGTCTCAACGCAAGGAGCGCTCTTCATGTGGACTTAAAAAGGTGGATTTTGATCACGAAGGGGCTAATATATCTTGATATGTTTGGATCTATACCATGACCAGATGGAACTGGCCTTGGATACTCTCTCTCTCTTCCTCTACCATTCATGTATGCACCTAACTCAATTTCTATTATCCCATCCTTATCTCCATCTAGTTGTTGACAATGAGGTTTATTACCATTTTTGTTTTGGTCGTATCAAACTTAGATAGACCACCTTGATGGACCACTCTGATGGACCACCTTGACCATTTTGATGGACCACCTTGACCTTCTGGATGGACCACCTTGATAGAACACCTTGACCATCTTGATGGACCACCTTGACCATTTTTATGGACCACCTTGACCATTTTGATGGACCACCTTGACCTTCTAGATGGACCACCTTGATAGAACACCTTGACCATCTTGATGGACCACCTTGACCATTTTTATGGACCACCTTGATGGACCACCTTGACCATTTTTATGGACCACCTTGATGGACCACCTTGACCTTCTTGATGGACCACCTTGATGGAACACATTGACCATCTTGATGGACCACCTTGACGGACCACCTAGTCTTTTTCTGCTGTGATTTTAGCTGTTGATTCATTGCTCACACACACATAGGAGGCCAGAAGAATGGTATACATTGTTGGTAAGGGAGATATAGGTTCCTTCTTACCTGTTGTTGGCTTTGTTCTTCTAGATTGAGTTTGACCTCCAAAGACTGGCGTGCTTCCAGAAAGGCTTTGCGGTGCTTGCGATCCGCCATGTAGTAGGACATGATGCCGACAGTGATTGTGCACAGGTAGATGGCTATATTGGACAACACCTTGGGAGAGGAAAGAAGTCATAAGAGGCTCATTAGTTGTGTATAAGACCGATAACTCTTCAAATTTTGTTCAAAACCAAAAAGCAGTTGAACCTGTAAAGACTCCCTGGAGTCAAGGTAAAAACATCATGGAGGAGCATTACCGCCGCTGTCTTCCGCTGTGACAAATGCTGAACAAACCCAATATGGTGCATGCAGAGTAAGAGGCCCATTCAGGGAAGACAGCACTGCTACCATGTACCTTGCACCACTAATCCCAGGATTAGGATAACAAAGTGTTTAATCTACAAGACTCAAGATATTAGGTAGAACTCCAACCAAACTATTCTGCTAATATGTTGCCTTCCATGAGCTTTACTTTCCCCCTCATCATCATTACATATATTATCTTAGTTGAAGTAACATCATTTATTGGGTCTCTCTGTGGGTAGTGGGAGGGGCCAGCAGGCTGCTGTACATATCTTCCTGAAAACATCTCCTCCTCTCAAGAGCCCTCAGCCCCAATTCAAACAGTGGGAGGAGGTAGGCAAATATCAGAATGCCTTGATGGGTTGGTGTCAGTCTGGAGCAGTGGGCATTCCCGGGCAGGCTGCATTTACATAGGTGACGCCCACATGTGATGATGGGCCTCCATGATTGAAAGAACTTTAAATCCAATGAACAAAAGAGGAGGAGCCAGGGACTGTTAGGCTAGGGAGGAAAGAGCTTAGAGATGCTGCTGGATGTCCTCCAGCCAGGAAATGAGGTGGGCTCTATCTGGCGGCTGACTTCAGCATCACATGTGGGCGTTACCTAGGACTATCTGCATGCAAATGGGAACACCTCTCCTCCACACTGATACCCGCCCAGCAAGGCATTTTGATATGCAGCAAAACTCCTCCCACTGCTTGCATCAGGCAATAGATAGGAAGTAGTTCTGGACAGCCGCACTCCAAAAAAATGCCTTTTATGCAAAAACTACAAACAAAAATACATGCTACAGCAGAACAAGGAAATCTGACGCGTTTCGCACTACAGGCAGTGCTTAATCATAGCTATGATTAAGCACTCCCTGTAGTGCGAAAGGAATTTGTTTGGAGTACGGCTGTCCAGAACTACTTCCTATCTATTGCTACATGCATTTGCCAGCACCTGTGGCTTCTCAACTGGTGAAAAGATCTACTTGTGGTTGACCCTCCTGGAGCGGTGATATCCCTCTTTCCCTATCTTGATTCTTGGACTTTGCTTGCATCAGGGCTGAGGGTTCTTGAGAGAAGTACTGAGGCTTTGTGTGTCGGTTTTCAGGAAGCTATGTATGGCACCTTGCCAGCCTCTCTCCCTTGCCATGATCTGCATCACATTGTGTGGAGAATCACAGAGACCCCGTTATGATATCACTGGGTCTAATATGAGGTATAAAGGCCCCTCCCACCAGCCATGATCTGCCTGCATTGTATAGCCACTTGCCGACCACAATACGTATATATAAGTTGCGATTTGCCGGGTTATGGCTGAAGCTAACAACCATAACCCCGGTAATATTTTTTTCAGCTGGCATCTGGCTTTCTCATAAAAGCTGTCCAAGCAGCTAACTAGCCTCTGGGTCGACTTTAGAAGCAGTGGGAGGAGCCTTGCTGGCGTTTTTCAGACTTACAGTTTTTACTGGCGCATCCGATAAATGATCTGACGGTTCGTGCAGCTGGCCATAGAGGTTACCAGAGACCAGATTATCTCTGATCACCTCTGTGGTCTTCGAGGACCCGAGCGACGTTATGACATCACTTTCGGTCCAGGGCAGGAGTAAAACAATGATAGAGGAGAGTAAAGGTAGAGGAGAGATTTGGGGTCTTCTAGACCCCAGATCTCTCCATAAAGAGGACCTGTCACCCTTTATTTCTATTACAATGGATGTTTACATTCCTTGTAATAGGAATAAAATTGATAAAAAAAAAATTATAATAATAATAATAAAGGGACAGTGTAAAAAATAAATAATAAAATAAATAAAAACTTTTTTTTTTTTAAAGCGCCCCTATCCCTCTGTGCTCGCACGAAAAAGCGAACGCATATGTAAGTCGCGCATTCATATGTAAACGGTGTTCGCACACGCGGAGTTTCGCCGCAAACGTTATAGAGAGAGCAATAATAAACTTCCTTTTTCTGTTAAAAAAAATAATAAACTCTCCCTCTGTAACTCTAAACAGGTAACATTGTAGAAATTTTAGGAGCGTCGCCTATGGATGTTTTTAAGTATCCTAGTTTGTCGCCATCCACGACCGTGCACAATTTAAAGTGCAACATGTTAGGCATCTATTTACTCGGCGTAACATAATCTTTTATATTTTACAAAAAAATAATTGAGTTATATATTGATTTTAATGAATTTGAATGCAAAAAAAAAAAGTGTATTTTTTCCCCAAAAAATTGCACTTGAAAAACCGCTGCGCAAATACAGTGTGACATCAAATATTGCAATGATCGCCATTTTATTCTCTAGGGTCTCTGCTAAAAATATATATATATATAAAATGCTTGGGGGGTTATAAGTCATTTTCTAGCAAAAGATACTTATTATAAACACAAAAAGTTCCAGAAAAGGCCTGGTCAGCACGTGGATAGAGAAGCACAGAGACCCATTGAAGATATCACTGGGTCTAATATAAGGAATACAGACCCCTCCCATCAGCCATGACATTGCTGGGTCTAAAATAAGATATGTAATGAAAATGGAAAGATTTTATTTAAAAAAAAGTGTGCAATCATTTTTCTTTTTGCTATTAAAATTGGCAATTGTGTTATAGAGGCCTGTGTTGTAACAGCGAGCTCGGTCGCGCCGATTCTGGGCGTTGTACCCCGATGCAGAAATACATTCTCTTTTTCACCTTCGTATGAAAATCAACCAGCAAATGATACATCAAACAATTACACTGCAAATGAAAAAAGATGAATCCCTCTTAGCATTAAGCTAATCCTATTTTTAGGGAATGAGGGTCTTAAAATAGCAATTTTTTTTTTCCATAAACAGCTGGGAGGAGAGGCCGCTGCTTCACCAGAGGACGGCGTGACGAAGTGCCTTCACCGTATACAGAACACATCACATCGCATTTTTATTGAAGTCTGTTACTCAATAGCCACAAAGGATAGAAATCCCCTTTGTGTGCAGCAAAATTCCTTTGCAAAGCCAGATATTGCTTAGTAAAAGTAGCAGTAACATCGTCACATCATAGCCTGTGCAGAGCTGTGGGAGGGGCCCAGCAGGGGGCAGTGGTGTCACTAGAGTTGGTGTCACCTGGTGGGACTGGAATGGGATTGGGGTAGTGGATGGAGTCGGGATGGGTTCAGGGGGGTGGGGGGCCGGGATGGGATTAGGGTAGTGGATGGAGCTGAGATGGGATTGGGGTGGTGGATGGAGCTGAGGTGGGATGTGATCAGGGGGGAAGGATGGAGCTGGGATGGGATTAGGGTGGTGGATGGAGCCGAGATGGGATTGGGGTGGTGGATGGAGCTGAGATGGGATGGGATCAGGGGGGGAAGGATGGAGCTGAGATGGGATCGGGGTGGTGGATGGAGCGGGGGGGGGGGGTGGGGGTGGATGAGGCAGGGTTAGTATTGGTGTAGAGGATGGAGCCAGGATGGGATCGGGGAGAAGGGGTGGATGGGGCCGGGATGAGATTGGAGTAGTGGATGGAGCTGGGATAGGATCGGGGGTGGATGGAGCTGAGCTGGGATGGGATTGGGGGGAAGGATGGAGCTGGCATGAAATTGGGGGGGGGGGGGGGTGGATGGGGCAGGGATTGGGGTAGTGGATTGAGCCGAGATGGGATCGGGGGGGGTTGGATGGGGCCGCCATGGGATTGGGGTAGTGGATGGAGCTGGGATAGGATCGGGGTGGTGGATGGAGCTGGGATGGGATCGGGTGATGGATGGAGCTGAGATGGGATCAGGGGGGAAGGATGGAGCTGGCATGGGATCGGGGGGGGGGTGGATCAGGTCCGGAAAGATTGGGGTAGTGGATGGAGCTGGGATATGATCGGGGTGGTGGATGCAGCTGAGATGGGATTGGGGTGGTGTCTGGAGCTGAGATGGGATCAGGTGATGGATGTAGCTGAGATTGGATGGGATTAGGGGGGTAGGATGGAGCTGACATGGGATCGGGGGGGGGTGGATGGAGTTGAGATGGGTTTGGGGTGGTGGATGGAGCCGGAGTGGGATCAGGGGCAAGGATGGAGCTGAGATGGGATGAGATCAGGGGGGTAGGATGGAGCTGGCATGGAATTGGATGGGGCCATGATGGGATTGGGGTAGTGGATTGAGTCGAGATGGGGTCGGGGGGGTGTATGGGACCTGGGATGGGATTGGGGTAGTGGATGGAGCTGGGATAGGATTGGGGGGGTGGATGGAGCTGAGATGGGATTGGGGTGGTGGATGGAGCCGGGATGGGATGGGATCGGGGGCAAGGATGGAGCTGAGATGGGATCAGGGTGGAAATGGAGCCAGGATAGGATCTTTGTGCTAGAGGGTGCTTTGGTAGGGGAGAGGAATTGTGCTGGGGGGAGGCGGGAGGTTCAAACTTCAAATCTGCCCCCCATCCTTCTAGCACAAGTCCTCTCTAAACCAAAACAAAGCACCCCCTAGGACATATCCTCTAACCCCCTCCCCCCATCCCTAAAATCACCCCTGGCAGCACAATTGATAATTGCCCATGCCCCCCAGAATGTGTACGTGAACGTCAGAGCCGAGGAGGAGGTGGCTGTAGTCCGGTTCCTGAAGGCTGCAGCCGAAGAGCGATGCGATTGTGGGGGTGTGTGGGACCATAGGACCCGGGCACCCTGTCTGTCAGTGTCTCTGCCTCACTCCCTCCTCCCCCACCCTGCCTGCACAAAGCGTGCAGCTGAGGGGATAGCAGAGATCACAGAAGGGAAAGAGGGAGCCATGGCACCCAGTGTCAGTCCGGCCCTGGTGGTGTCACCCTCTGGTGGGTGTCACCCGGGTGCGGGCTGCACCCCCCGCACCCCCATAGTGACGCCACTGGCTGGAGGGATGCTAAGACCAGACTAGTAACCCTGCACAAAGAGATAGAGCAGCAGTGAGCGGTCTTTATTGCAGGAAGTCTCTGTAATTGGATTACTGCACAGATCTACACAAAGCAGACTAATAAAGAAAAATATTATTATATGTTTTACTTAGTGGCAATATTACTGTAAGTACTTATATGCTAATGTTAGGTAATATTATGTACTTACAGTATCTCACAAAACTAAGTACACCCCTCACATTTTTGTAAATATTTTATTCTATCTTTTTATGTGACAACACTGAAGAAATTACACTTGTCTACAATGTAAAGTAGTGAGTGTACAGCTTGTATAACGGTGTAAATTTGCCGTCCCCTCAAAATAACTCAACACACAGCCATTAATGTCTAAACCACTGGCAACAAAAGTGAGTACACCCCTAAGTGAAAATATCTTAATTGGGCCCAATTAGCCATTTTCCCTCGCCGGTGTCATGTGACTCGTTAGGGTTACAAGGCCTCAGGTGTGAATGGGGAGCAGATGTGTTTAAATTTGGTGTTATCGCTCTCACTCTCTCATACTGGTCACTGGAAGTTCAACATGGCACCTCATGGCAAAGAACTCTCTGAGGATCTGAAAAAAAGAATTGTTGCTCTACATAAAGATGGCCTAGGCTATAAGAAGATTGCCAAGACCCTGAAACTGAGCTGCAGCACGGTGGCCAAGACCATACAGCGGTATAACAGGACAGGTTCCACTCAGAACAGGCCTCGCCATGGTCGACCAAAGAAGTTGAGTGCACTGCTCAGCGTCATATCCAGAGGTTGTCTTTGGGAAATAGATGTATGAGTGCTGCCAGCATTGCTGCAGAGGTTGAAGGGGTGGGGGGGTCAGCCTGTCAGTGCTCAGACCATACGCTGAACACTGCATCAAATTGGTCTTCATGGCTGTCGTCCCAGAAGGGAGCCTCTTCTATAGATGATGCACAAGAAAGCCCGCAAACAGTTTGCTGAAGACAAGCAGACTAAGGATATGGATTACTGGACCATGTCCTGTGGTCTGATGAGACCAAGATAAACTTATTTGGTTCAGATGGTGTGAAGCGTGTGTGGCGGCAACCAGGTGAGGAGTACAAAGACAAGTGTGTCTTGCCTACAGTCAAGCATGGTGGTGAGAGTGTCATGGTCTGGGGCTTCATGAGTGCTGCCGGCACTGGGGAGCTACAGATCATTGAGGGAACCATGAATGCCAACATGTACTGTGACATACTGAAGCTCAGCATGATCCCCTCCCTTCAGAGACTGGGCCGCAGGGCAGTATTCCAACATGATAATGACCCCAAACACACCTCCAAGATCACCACTGCCCTGCTAAAGAAGCTGAGGGTAAAGGTGATGGACTGGCCAAGCATGTCTCCAGACCTAAACCCTATTGAGCATCTGTGGGGCATCCTCAAATGGAAGGTGGAGGAGCGCAAGGTCTCCAACATCCACCAGCTCTGTGATGTTGTCATGGAGGAGTGGAAGAAGGGACATTCTTCCCACTGATCACCAATGTAAGGAACATTCTTCCCACTGATCACCAATGTAAGGAACATTCTTCTCACTGATCACCACCAATGTAAGGAACATTCTTCCCACTGACCACCAATATAAGGAGCATTCTTCCCACCGACCACCAATGTAAGGAACATTCTTCCCACCGACCACCAATGTAAGGGACATTCTTCCCACCGACCACCAATGTAAGGGGCATTCTTCATTCCACCGACCACCAATGTAAGGAACATTCTTCCCACTGATCACCAATGTAAGGAACATTCTTCTCACTGGTCACCAATGTAAGGGACATTCTTCCCACCGACCACCAATGTAAGGAACATTCTTCCCACTGACCACCAATGTAAGGAGCATTCTTCCCACCGACCACCAATGTAAGGGACATTCTTCCCACTGACCACCAATGTAAGGGGCATTCTTCCCACCGACCACCAATGTAAGGAACATTCTTCACACTGACCACCAATGTAAGGAGCATTCTTCCCACCGACCACCAATGTAAGGGGCATTCTTCCCACTGACCACCAATGTAAGGAACATTCTTCCCACTGATCACCAATGTAAGGAGCATTCTTCCCACTGACCACCAATGTAAGGAGCATTCTTCTCACCGACCACCAATGTAAGGGACATTCTTCCCACTGATCACCAATGTAAGGAACATTCTTCCCTCTGATTACCAATGTAAGGAACATTCTTCCCACTGACCACCAATGTAAGGAACATTCTTCCCACTGACCACCAATGTAAGGAACATTCTTCCCACTGATCACCAATGTAAGGAGCATTCTTCCCACTGACCACCAATGTAAGGGACATTCTTCCCACTGACCACCAATGTAAGGAACATTCTTCCCACTGATCACCAATGTAAGGAGCATTCTTCCCACTGATCACCAATGTAAGGAGCATTCTTCCCACTGACCACCAATGTAAGGAGCATTCTTCTCACCGACCACCAATGTAAGGGACATTCTTCCCACTGATCACCAATGTAAGGAACATTCTTCCCACTGATCACCAATGTAAGGAACATTCTTCCCACTGACCACCAATGTAAGGGACATTCTTTTCATTGACCACCCCACTAATGTCCTGTGAGTTGTAAATATATAGTACTTATTGACAGGCGTTTCCCAGCTCCTAAGATTTATTTCAAGGTTTCCTTCATGGTAAAAAAAATTTGACAATGGCTGATCTACAGGTTACTCACACCCATGTTCTGATACTTATTAGGGTATTTTCCAGGCTTTGTTGGTTTGAATGTATCTTGGCCTATTAATATTAGAAAATGAGTCCGAATTGGATCTAAACGTAGTCAGATGCACTGATTGGCTGCTCTAAAACAGGCAACCAATCAATGCCTCCATCTGCCTACAGATCCCACCACATTCAAACATAAAGGCAGGAAAGAACCTGATTGGTGGCTTGGAGGAACCCCTTAGGTTCGGATCATTTGTACATCAGGCTTTAGGAACCTGGTGTGGGTGAGTCTGGGAATTTCTCTCCTGCACCACAAGCAGAGGTTCCCAGACCACCCAAATACAGATCAATAGATGGGGGTGCTGCCTGAATATCTAAAGTATTGAGAAGTTGAATTTACTCTTTTAGGTACCTAAAGCTAAGACTGGGAGCAGGGCCGGTGCTACCACTAGGCAAACTAGACGGCCGCTTGGGCGCCCTGCTGCCTGGGGCGCCCGGCCACTGGTTTTCCTACTCTCTTCTCTCTGCAGCAAGCAACTAAGTCCCAGCATCAGCAGGCAGTCGCAGCTCCATTCGCACATAGTGTCAGACGCGCAGCAGTGGTGGAGGACTGTGTCTGTGTCCCAACTCCTGCAGCAAGCAAACATTCATTGAAGGACACTGGTAGCCTGCATTTGATGGGTGCTGGTGAGGCTACATTTGATGGGCGCTGGTGAGGCTAAATTTGATGGGTGCTGGTGAGGCTACATTTGATGGGCGCTGGTGAGGTTGCATTTGATGGGCGCTGGTGAGGCTGCATTTGATGGGTGCTGGTGAGGCTGCATTTGATGGGCGCTGGTGAGGTTGCATTTGATGGGCGCTTTATTAAAAAGGTGGGATTTACATGGGCAGGGAAAAGGGGGCAGAGGCAGCCAATGGAGGGGGGGGGGGGGGGGGGGGGGGGGCGGCAAAATGAGGTTTCGCCTAGGGTGTCAAAAATCCTTGCACCAGCCCTGACTGGGAGAAGGAGAAGCAGCACCATGAGCCAATTCGGTGTGCCGCAGCGACAACAAGGAATATGCTGATGGGAGAAAAGAGCAAAGTGACAGTGAGATGAGCTCATTAGTCTTCTGCTTCTCCTTTCACTGCCCAATCACAGGCTGGGGGAAGGACACAACCTGTAAATGAAAGTGAAACTGCAGCAGAGTACAGTTAGGTTCCCCCCTCCTCTGCCAGACAGGGTTGTACTGCGAGATGCAAGCTGATAGGAGGAAAAAAGAGAGTGACAGACAGATGGGTTCATCGGTCTGCTGCTTCTTCTTGCCATGTCCAATCACAGGCTGGGGGGAGGGACAAAACCTGTAAATGTTACGTAACTCAGGTCTCCTCCTCTGCCAGGCAGGATGGCACTGAGTGGCAGAGCTGTGTAAATCTCAGAACTGGATGGACAGATATACATTGGGGGGGGGGGGGGTAAAAAGCCCCCCCCCCCTCCATATGTATGTCCTCTGTGGCTAGTGTACAGCCTTAATCTATAATTCGGGGGAATGTAGAATGTACCGTACACTCTACTAGGGATTGCAAGGAACTGCGTAACGAGGAGAAAATTCCACAAAAGCTTTAAACGATGGAGCATAGGATGGGGGCTGGGCTCAGCTTCATAAAGAATTGACATATGGGAAGTCTCCCTCCTATAGACTGTACAGGAATGCTGACTGTATGGGGGATGGGAGTATAGGGGGGGGGGGACCAGCAACACCGCCATTCTAAAAATAGATTTCTATTTATAGAGTCACTCAGGCAGACTGCATAGTGCCGGGGTTTGGTGGCATCACACCAGGACCAGAATAGTTAACCAAATCCCTTTGATTAAAAGGGTTATATGGCTGTGAAAACCGCCATCGTTTTCCTAATCCTCCTGATTATACCCGGGTCACATGATGTCCCCCCCTGGCAGCCATTCCCCATGACCGTCCGTACGGCCACAGTTAGACGAGATATAATGGAATGAGTGAAAGAGAAGCATAGACCCCCGTCCATTGTTGGCTTCTTATTCTGAAAATGCTACTTCCCTGGCTGTCACTCTGACCCCCATACATCCAAAGTCCTGGTCACTGACCCCGGGACAGGCCACATAGGAACACATGGGATCGGGAATAATGTATATGTTTTACTGCTGAGGAATGAAGGGCGTGTGAATGAGCCCTAGAAGCCAATGAGGAGCATTCCAGGATAAAGATGCAGCATGAGAGAAGTCCTGGATATGGGTATGCAGTATCAGAGGACAAGAAAATAGACCTCTGGAGCCCAACACATGAACCACGGGTTAACCAATGTTGGGGATGGGGATTATTATTGTGTCCAGTGACACCATATATCCCCCTGTTATATTATAATCTCTAATGAGCAGGACCCTCATACCTCCCCCTGTTATATTATAATCTCTAATGAGCAGGACCCTCATACCTCCCCCTGTTATATTCTAATCTCTAATGAGCCGGACCCTCATACCTCCCCCTGTTATATTATAATCTCTAATGAGCAGGACCCTCATATCTCCCCCTGTTATATTCTAATCTCTAATGAGCAGGACCCTCATACCTCCCCCTGTTATATTCTAATCTCTAATGAGCGGGACCCTCATATCTCCCCCTGTTATATATTATAATCTCTAATAAACAGGACACTCATATCTCCCCCTGTTATATTATAATCTCTAATGAGCGGGACCCCCATACCTTCCGTTATATTATAATCTCTAAAGAGCAGGACCCTCATACCTCCCCCTGATATATTATAATCTCTAATGAGCGGTACCCTCATACCTACCCCTGTTATATTATAAACTATAATGAGCAGGACCCCCATACCTTCCCCTGTTATATTATAATCTCTAATGAGCAGGACCCTCATACCTCCCCCTGTTATATTATAATCTCTAATGAGCAGGACCCTCATACCTCCCCCTGTTATATATTATAATCTCTAATGAGCAGGACCCCCATACCTCCCCCTGTTATATTATAATCTCTAATGAGCAGGACCCTCATACCTCCCCCTGTTATATTATAATCTCTAATGAGCGGGACCCTCATACCTCCCCCTGTTATATTATAAACTCTAATGAGCAGGACCCTCATACCTCCCCCTGTTATATATTATAATCTCTAATGAGCAGGACCCCCATACCTCCCCCTGTTATATTATAATCTCTAATGAGCGGGACCCTCATACCTCCCCCTGTTATATTATAATCTCTAATGAGCGGGACCCTCATACCTCCCCCTGTTATATATTATAATCTCTAATGAGCGGGACCCTCATACCTCCCCCTGTTATATATTATAATCTCTAATGAGCAGGACCCCCATACCTCCCCCTGTTATATATTATAATATCTAATGAGCGGGACCCTCATACCTCCCTGTTATACTATAAACTCTAATGAGCGGGACCCTCATACCTCCCGCTACGTTATAATCTCTAATGAGTGGGACCCTCAAAACCACTGTGATATTATAAACTCTGTGTAGGACCCCCATACCTTCCCATGTTATATTATATTCTCTAATGAGGAGGGCCCTCATATCTCCTTCTGTTATATTATATTCTCTTATGAGCAGGACCCTCATTCCTCCCCCTGATATATTATAAGCTCTAATGAGCGGGACCCTCATTCCTCCCCGTTATATTACAAGTCCTAATGAGCAGGACCCTCATACCCCCCCCCCCCTGTTATATATTAGAATCTCTAATGAGCAGGACCCTCATACCTCCCCCTGTTATATTATAATCTCTAATGAGCAGGACCCCCATACCTCCCCCTGTTATATATTATAATCTCTAATGAGCAGGACCCCCATACCTCCCCCTGTCATATTATAATCTCTAATGAGCAGGACCCCCATACCTCCCCCTGTTATATATTATATTCTCTTATGAGTGGGACCCTCATACCTCCCCCTGATATATTATAAGCTCTAATAAACAGGACCCTCATATCTCCCCCTGTTATATTATAATCTCTAATGAGAAGGACCCCCATACCTTCCGTTATATTATAATCTCTAAAGAGCAGGACCCTCATACCTCCCCCTGATATATTATAATCTCTAATGAGCGGTACCTCATACCTACCCCTGTTATATTATAATCTCTAATGAGCGGTACCCTCATACCTCCCACTGTTATATTATAATCTCTTATGAGCAGGACCCCCATACCTTCCGTTATATTATAATCTCTAAAGAGCAGGACCCTCATACCTCCCCCTGTTATATTATAATCTCTAATGAGCGGTACCCTCATACCTCCCACTGTTATATTATAATCTCTTATGAGCAGGACCCCCATACCTTCCGTTATATTATAATCTCTAAAGAGCAGGACCCTCACACCTCCCCCTGTTATATTATAAACTCTAATGAGTGGGACCCTCATTCCTCCCCTGTTATATTATAAGTCCCAATGAGCAGGACCCTCATACACCCCCCCCCCCTGTTATATTATAATCTCTAATGAGCGGGACCCTCATACCTTCCCCTGTTATATTATAATCTCTAATGAGCGGGACCCTCATATCTTCTTCTGTTATATTACAAGTCCTAATGAGCAGGACCCTCATAGCCTTTACTTTGTAAATTATGAGGTCAATGATAATGGTTCAGCTCCACCACTAAGATTTATATACAATATTTTCATTGGATCGTCTAGTGCATTATTTATCATTGAATGATCTATTACCTTCTCCAGATAATGAAAATTATGTCGTTTTGGGCATAGAGGTCTTATAAATATTAATGACATTGATATTTTTCACCAATGCGGTAACACATACCTTCCCTCCGTGGTTCAAAGCGAGAAATAATGATCGATTATGTGTTTTTAAGTCTTTTTATTGCTCTCAAGCCGCTGTATAAGAATTACAGGTGTATATATCGGTCCGGTTTATGCATGTTCAATATACAAAGTTATTTAACAGTAAGTGATAACAGAGAAACAAAAAGGTTATGTATAATCCTATAATCATTAGCTCCATCTAGTGGCCATAATTGGCCGTATTTTCTGCATTTAGGTGTTTTAGGAAAATACCACCTTGTGTCCATTAGATGGAGCTGAGGATCACAGGAAATAAACCTATTAGGCAAATGACAAGGATCATTCATGATGGATGGGCAAATGCTTGTTTGGGATCAATTATGTTGATTTTTTTTTTTTTGTCAGGTCAACGAGCATCCTTATTTATTGAGGAGAAACTGCATAGCTGGAAAAGTAAAATTTTTGTCTCATCTGACCAGAGCACCTTCTTCCACATGGCTTCCCGCAAACTGCAAACGGGACTTCTTATGGCTTTCTTTCAACAATGGCATTCTTCTTGTCACTCTTCCATAAAGGTCATATTTGTGGAGTGCACGACTAATGCCGCATACACACGGTCAGAATTCTCGTCGGAAAAAGCTCTGATGGTTTTCCCGTCGGAATTCCGACGGAATTTCGCTCAAACTGTCTTGCCTACACACGGTCACACCAAATTCCGACGGTCAATAACACCACGCCTTAAAAAACTTTCGACTGCACTATAAAAGGGAAGTTTAATGCTTCTGAGCATGCGTCAAATTGTTTCCGAGCATGCGTCGGAATTTTGCGTGTCGGAATTGCATACACACGATCGGAAAATCCGATAGAAAGGTTTTCCGTCTGAAAAATTAAGAACAGGTTCTCAATCCAAAGTCCGTCGGAAATTCCGACAGAAAAAGACTGATGGGCATACACACGGTCGGAAAATCCGATGAAAAGCTCCCATCGGACTGTTTCCATCGGAAATTCCAACCGTGTGTACGCGGCATAATAGTTGTCCTGTGGACAGATTCTCCCATCTGAGCTGTGGATCTCTGCAGCTCCTCCAGAGTTACCATGGGCCTCTTGGCTGCTTCTCTGATTAATGCTCTCCTTGCCCGGCCTGTCAGTTTAGGTGGACGGCCATGTCTTGGTAGGTTTGCAGTTGTGCCATACTCAATCCATTTTTAGATGATGGGTTGAACAGAGCTCCGTGAGATGTTCAAAGCTTAGGATATATCTTTTTTATAACCTAACCCTGCTTTATACTTCTCCACAACTTTATCCCTGACCTGTCTGGTGTGTTCCTTGGCCTTCATGATGCGGTTTGTTCACTAAGGTTCTCCAACAAACCTCTGAGGGCTTCACAGAACAGCTGTATTTATACAGAGATTAAATAACACACAGGTGGCCTCTATTTACTAATTAGGTGACGTCTGAAGGCAATTGGTTCCACTAGATTTTAGTTACATAGTAGGTAAGGCTGAAAAAAGACAATAGTCCATCCAGTTCTGTTTGTGTATCGGTGTCTATACTGATTTCCCATATCCCTGCATGTTGTATCCTTTTAGATGTACGTCTAATGCCGCGTACACACGGGCGGATTTTCCGTCGGAAAAATCTTGGATGTTTTTTCCGACGGAATTCCGCTCAAGCTTGGCTTGCATACACACGGTCAAACACACAAAAGTTCGCTGAACGCCAAGAACGTGGTGATGTACAACACAACGACAAGCCGAGAAAATGAAGTTCAATGCTTCCGAGCATGCGTCTAATTGTTTCCGAGCATGCGTCTAATTGTTTCCGAGCATGCGCAGGAATTTTGCGCGTCGGAATTGGTACAGACGACCGGAATTTTCGATCACAACTTTTTCCGACCGAAAAAATTGAGAATCTGCTCTCAATCTTTTGCTGGCGGGAATTCGGCCGATGGAGCATACACAGGGTCACATTTTCC
>CM053028.1:540455237-540534931 GCA_028564925.1 Lithobates sylvaticus
ACCTTTCTGCTAGAAGTGCATTTGTGAGGTCAAGCACTGATGAGAAGGTCTGGCTCGCAGTCTCCACTCTAATTCATCCCAAAGTTGTTCTATTGGGTTGAGGTCAGGACTCTGTGCAGGCCAGTCAAGTTCTTCCACCCCAAACTCGCTCATCCATGTCTTTATGGATCTTGTTTGTGCACTGGTGCGCAGTCATGTTGGAACAGGAAGGGGGCCATCCCCAAACTGTTCCCACAAAGTTGGGAGCATGAAATTGCCCAAAATGTCTTGGTATGCTGACGCCCTAAGAGTTCCCTCCCCAAGCTGCCCAACCCCTGAAAAAACGACGCCACACCATAATCCTCCCTCCACCAAATGATTTGGACCAGTCCACAAAGCAAGGTCCATAAAGACATGGATGAGCGAGTTTGTAGTGGAGGAACTTGACTGGCCTGACCTCAACCTGATAGAACACCTTTTGGGATGAATTAGCCGGGCCTTCCCCTCCAACATCAGTTGCCTGACCTCACAAATGCACTTCTGGAAGAATGGTCAAACATTCCCATAGACACACTCCTAAACCTTGTGGACAGTCTTCCCAGAGGAGTTGAAGCTGTTATAGCTGCAAAGGGTGGGCCAACTCCATATTGAACCCTACGGGCTAAGACTGGGATGCCATTAAAGTTCATGTGCGTGTAAAGGCAGGCGTCCCAATACTTTTGGTAATATAGTGTGTGTATCTATCTATGGACTTAAAGCGCTGTAGGAGAGCGCGCTGCCGTTCCTGTGAAGCGTTCCCGACAATTGCTTACGAATGACATGAAAAAAAAACAGTTTCTCACCAAAAAAAAAAGGATGTTTACAATTTTATAACCTGACTGGGAAAGTATTACAGAAAGCGGCTATTTTTAATGGTCTCTCCAGGTTTCCATAACAACGCGCGTTCTACGATGTGAACAGACATATCGGAACGTGCTGCGGAGTGAAGGATGGAAACAGAAAGGATGTGGAGTTCGGCGTCTTCTCACACCCGATGCTCGGTAAGGAAAGGAAAGTGGAAATTTAAAAGGGACATTACACTTAAAAAAAAAAGTGAAACAGTTATGTTGTGCAAACAGTTGCAAATTGTTTTTCACCCCTTGACTACCAAGATACGTTTATAAACGGCGCGGTATACAAAGGGTTAAAGCAAGCTCACGGCTGCTGCTGCCACCATGAGGTTGGTGTTGATTTTTACAGCTGGTGTAGGGCTTTGATATAAACGTGATCCAGGTGGCCCTAGAGCCACCAAATCACTTTTATGGGGCTTTGAAGGTGCACCCCCAACCCTCACCAGAAGCTCAGAATGGTGGTTCTCATGCTCTCCCGCTCCTCCCACAATGACAGCAGGAGGTGATGAGGAAAAATCAGTTCTCCGATCCCTCCTGCGACTAATGAACCTGGAAGTGATGCGTATTATGTCACTTCTGGGTTTACAGCTGTCATTCCACTGGCTGAAGATGCAGCTATACAAGCACGATCTGTCCTTGATTGGCTGCGAAGGGGAGCTCCCACAATGCCAGCAGGAGATTATCAGAGAACATCGGTTCTCCGATCCCTCTTGCGGCATGTATTATGTCACTTCCGGGTTCACAGCTGTCATTCCTAGGCAGCTAAGATGCCGCTAAATGCAGCTAATCAAGCACAATCTGTCCTTGATTGGCTGACAAGGTGGGTTTCCACAATGACAGCAGGAGGTGATCAGAGAACATCAGTTCTCCAATCTCTCCTGCGACTAATGAACCCAGAAGCTCTGTGTATTACGCCACTTCCGGGTTCACAGCTGTCATTACACCACCTACTGTAGCTGAAGATTCAACTAATTTAGCACAATTTGTCCTTGATTGGCTGCGAAGGAGGGCTCCCACAATGGCAGCAGAGAGGTGATCAGAGAACATCAGTTCTCCGATCCCTCCTGCAACTAGTGAACCTAGAAGCAATGTGTATTACGTCACTTCCGGGTTCACAGCTGTCATTTCAAGGCTACTGTAGCTGAAGACTCAACTAATTAAGCACAATCTGTCCTTGATTGGCTGAAAAGGAGGGTTTCCACAATGACAGCAGGAGGTTATCAGAGAACATCAGTTCTCCGCTCTCTCCTGCGACGAATGAACCCAGAAGCTCTGTGAACGCCACTTCCGGGTTCACAGCTGTCATTCCCCAGCTACTGTAGCTGAAGAGTGAACTAATTTAGCACAATCTGTCCTTGATTGGCTGCGAAGGAGGGCTCCCACAATGGCAGCAGGAGGTGAACAGAGAACATCAGTTCTCTGATCCCTTCTGCAACTAATGAACCTGGAAGCAATGTGTATTACATCACTTCCAGGTTCACAGCTGTCATTCCCCGTCTACTGCAGATGAAGATGCAGCTAATCAAACGCAATCTGTCCTTGATTGGCTGCGAAGGAGGGCTCCCACAATGACAACAGGGGGTGATCAAAGAACATTTGTTTTCCGATCCCTCCTGTGACTAATGAACCTGGAAGTGATGCATATTACGCCACTTCCGGGTTCACAGCTGCCATTCCCAGGCTACTGTAGCTGAAGATGCCGCTAATCAAGCACAATCTGACTGGCTGCATTTGAGGGCAGAGGAGATATTGGGGGTCCAATATACCCCCAAATGTCTCCATGAAGAGGTCCTGTCACATGTACAATGCTATCACATATGGTGGCTTGTTAGCCCCCTTGTGATAGCTATAAAATTCATTTATGAAAAAAAAAAAAAAACCCTAAAACGTTTTCTTTGATAAAAGTAAGAAAAGGCATACTAGTCCATGGAGTCCAGCGTTGCCTGGCTTGTAGCGCCGCCATCTTAAATTGCCATCCTGGCAGATCTCTGTGGCGTGTCTGCACGTGCACCAGACCCCCGCACATGAGCAAACGCACCACGTCCTTTCTGCACATGCCTGAGATTCCACAAGATGTCTCCTGGAACGTGTGACATAGAAATCATAGGAATCCAAGGAGACGGTGCACTCGGTGTGAGCAGATGCTTTTTGAGGGCAGCGGAGGGATCTAATAGACCCCTGATTTCTCAGTAAAGAGTACCTGTTACTGCCCATGCTATCAGAGATGGTGTTTATCCCTTGTGATAGCAATAAAGTTGATAAAAAAAAATGCAACAAAAATGTAATATAAAATAAATAAAAGCACGCCTGTTCTTCTGGCACCTAGGTCCTGCACCACTCATGTGAGGACGTCAAAGTGAGAGCAATAATTCTAGAACCCAGACCTCCTGTGTAACTCTAAACTGGTTACCTGTAAAGGCTTTTAAAGCATATAGATAACTTAGGCTCCATTCACACTTGTGCGACTTGTCAGGCGACTTTGGACATCAAAGTCGCCTGACAAGTCGCAGCCCATTCTTTTCAATGGCACCCATGCAAATCAGTGCGGCTTGAAGCTGTAGCCACTTTGAAAAGGTGCCTGCACCACTTTGATGCGACTTTGATCCAGAGAGTGCAACAAAGTCGCACTGGAAGTCGAGTTGCACTAGTGTGAATGGAGCCCTAATGTACTATCGTTTGCTGCCGCTCCACGCGCATACACAAGTTTAAAGCGTGACGTGTTAGGTAGCTATTAACATCAGTGTAACATCATCTTTACTTTAAGAAAAAATTGTGTATATATGTCATATACTGTGTGTGTATGTATGTCTCTGCCTCTGTCTCATATATATATATATATATATATATATATAATATATAATATATATATATATCTATGCTGTGTGTGTGCGTGCGTGCGTATGTATGTTGTGGAGATGCGACCCCACCTCACAGGTGCATATAAGCAGCCTGATTTTGGCAGGAATGCTAATTACACACCTGTGGGCTGGGTTCATAAACGTCCCAGGAAGAGAGGTCAGTGCTCAGACCTGGAGACGGCTCCGCCCAGCAGACAGGAAGTCGGGAGAGTTCCAGGAGAAAGAGACAGGAGGTCTCGGAGCCTAAGACTGCAGGTGACAGTCTGTGCGTACGTTTGAGGCAGGCAGGTGTAGCCTGTGACTAAAGCAGCACGAAGCTGACAGGGAGTAAGCAAGGAGGCTATTGTTTTGGAATACAGTGATGGTGGAACCCCCTGTGAGGGAAGATTTCTGTTTGTTTGAACTTTTTCGTTTCCTTTAAATAAAAGTGGGCTGCCATGCCCTAAAAACGCAAGTCTGGAGTGGCACATTTCTGAAAAAAATCGCATGCACCACTTGTACCTAATCACCCCGGATTGTCACAATTGGTGGAGAAATTGGCGTTGGGCACGGATGGCGTTGGTCCAGATCCTCGCATGCCGGAAACCGTGAGTGTCAGAGACTGTGTGTTTTGCTGTTGCTGTGTGAAGCAAATTGATGGGTGCTGTGTCTCAGCTGTAAGGAGACAATACGCAAACGTTTTTCTTTTTAAGGAACTCTGCATCTGTTGCTGCAAAGATGCATGTTGTTGCCCGTAGCAACAAAGGCAAGGTCAGGCGTGAGACCTATGGCCAATGGTGGAATGATACTGATGAGAGTCCTGGCTGGTGGGCTCAAGAGGATCGTTACAATTACTGGAGAACCTCTGCAGGGAGAATGAAGTCTCCCATAGCAACCAGTGAAGTGTCATCTGGATGGTGGGGCTCCTATGAAGAGGTGGCTCACTGTTCCCACAAAGAGGGCTGGGAAGCCCGAGAGTCTTTCATTTCACCCGGTAACCGCATGGGGAAATACAGCAGGAGAAAGCAACAGGCTGACTGGAAGTTCAAGAGCAGACTGGGAGAGAGAGACCGATTATGTGACTGTGCATCAGGGGCGGATCCAGAGTCTAGTCTCGGGAGGGGCACTGCCAGAAAATACGCTTTTTTTCAGGCAATTTATCGGGGCAATGGCTGATGTTGGCCCTTTCCTCATCACTGCACCATGGTTGTTATGGTGTCAGGATGATTGAAGCACATTATTTCTATTATTACATTGAAATATAAAATTAAATCGTTCAACTCACCATAATGCAGAATCAGTGGGAGCCCTGAACGTGTCACTTTCCACGTCGACCTGCCTTCAGATCCACCTTGTCACTTGCCACAAGCTGCGAATTGTCACTTGCCTGCCCCCAGATGCTGATTGTCACTTGCCACGTCACCTGCCACACATTGCAGATTACACTTGCCACGTCACCTGCCACACATTGTGGATTACACTTGCCACGTCACCTGCCACAGATTGCGGATTACACTTGCCACGTCACCTGCCACAGATTGCGGATTACACTTGCCACGTCACCTGCCACACATTGTGGATTACACTTGCCACGTCACCTGCCACGTCAGATTTACACTTGCCACGTCACCTGCCACAGATTGCGGATTACACTTGCCACGTCACCTGCCACACATTACGGATTACACTTGCCACGTCACCTGCCACATGTTGCTGATTGTCACTTGCCACGTCACCTGCCACAGATTGCGGATTACACTTGCCACGTCACCTGCCACACATTGCGGATTACACTTGCCACGTCACCTGCCACACATTGCGGATTACACTTGCCACGTCACCTGCCACATGTTGCTGATTGTCACCCGCCACACGTTGCGGATTACACTTGCCACATCGCCTGCCACAGTTTGCTGATTGTCACATCACCTTACACAGGTTGCCTTTTGTCAATGGCCTGCTAATGTTCAGATTGTCAGAGTGAATGCAGGCAGCAGAGAGATGGTGTAATCTCTCTGCTGCCCGTGGCTGTACAGTGAGGGCGGAACTGCAGTGATGCAGGGTGGGCGGTGAGAGATGATGTCATCTCTCTGCTCTCCGCCCGCCAGCTAACTGACTGGCGCATCTCTCTGTTCACCTGCGGACCGGCCCGCCCCCTCACTCAGTGTCTGCCCTGCATGCCCGCACACTCACCTGGCAACCCCCCCCCCCTCACTCATCCGCCGGCGCCGACCTGCCAGCTCAGGCTCTCTCTCACCTGCCACTGCCGACCCCCGCTGACTGGCCTGCTCGCTGTTTAACCCACACACTCGCCCTCCCGCTCACTTACTCATCCGCTGACTGGCCTGCCAATCACGAATTTCTCGGAGGGGGCAATTGCCCCGTTGCCCCCCCTCCCCCTGGATCCGCCCCTGCTGTGCACACATGAGTGGAAGTGACCCCAAATGGGAGATCCCCTGTTTGTGCTAAAAAGGACTTGCCTTGCTGCAGTGCCCTGTTCAGTGGGGAGGCAAGTGTTAAAGTTAAAAAGCTTGAGGTCTGCAATGAAACTCCATCTGCTCATGCTGATGAGGGTGGGGTACAGCAACATGGTGTGGTTGAAAATGTGTTGCCACAATGCGGGGTAAAACAAAGTGATGTGTTTAATGTTGAGAAGTGTAAAACTGACAAAAGCAGGGTTTCAGATGCTATTGAGCCTCTTGGTCTGTCTAGGTCTCATTGGGATGATGTAGTCCAACAGAGCAATACCTACTGGGATGATTTGGCCAAGAGACTAATAGCAATGCTGGAAGAAGCTTTTGTGGCTAAAAGAGTAGTGGATACTATGGCTGCTGTGCCAGGAGAGGTGTCTGCAGAACAGCCTATAGGCCAAGATGCACGGGTTGTTGCAGAGACTAATCCTCTCATGACTGAAGGTCCCAGCGAGTGTAAGCGCACAGCGGAAATTGTGTCCACAGTGATAAAAAGGGAAAATGTGTATTTTGTGACAGACATGCTTAATGAAATGTTAGCATCATGGAGTGTACAGCCAGTATATATCTTGCCGTCCTCTCCTGTGTTTGGAGAACTGCTACCACGGGGTAAGGCTCATTGGAGCTGGATATTGCAGGCTGTACTGTGCAGAAATCGCAAACGTTTGAATCCTTTAATGCAATGTTTTGTATTGATGTGGAAAGTTTTCTCACAGTGTGCTGGATTGCTTCATACAAAGATTGTGTATGACAAGCACTCTGGAGCCCTGTTAGACAAGGCAGAGGTATTGGAAATATCAGCGGTAACAAAAATTGTGAAAACTGCTGTCGAAAAAAGTGTTGTGCAAGAACAGTCACTGATGGAGTGCTGGACAACAGGGGGCGATGTGAAACTGTGGGAAGGTCCCATAGAGAGTAACTGCTTCCCTGTGTCTGAGGAGGGACCACACACTGTCCTAGCAAGCGGTGGGACCAGAGTCCCTGGTGGTTTTGTATTGGGTAATTTTGAGAAAGCGGTTGCCAGGGGTAACTACCCAGGTATCAGCGAACCTGAAAATCAAAAAGTGCTGGGTAAAGTTAAGACAGATGTCAAAGTAGGACCCCTACAGTTTTGGCAGAGTAGATCTGGGGGAGGTGAGAAGAAATGTGAGCTCCCAAAAATTTAGGAAGAAGTCCGCATGGAAGCATACCCGGAAAAAGAGGTGGGTGGAGTGCCCCTTTAGGAAGAAGGGTTTTGTATTTCTCCCTCAGGTGCGAAACAGGGGGGGAGGATATGTGGAGATGCGACCCCCATCTCACAGGTGCAGATAAGCAGTGTATGCCCGATTTTAGCAGGAATACTAATTGCACACCTGTGGGCTGGGTTCATAAACGTCCCAGGAAGAGAAGTCTGTGCTCAGACCTGGAGACGGCTCCGCCCAGCAGACAGGAAGTCGGGAGAGTTCCAGGAGAAAGAGACAGGAGGTCTCGGAGCCTAAGATTGCAGGTGGCAGTCTGTGCGTACGTTTGAAGCAGGCAGGTGTAGCCTGCGACTAAAGCAGCACGACGGCGGCGCTCTGCGGGGGGTGTTTAACCCTTTTTCGGCCGCGCGCGGGGGGGTAAAACCGCACCGCGAGCGGCCGAAAACCGCGGTAAAAACTACGGTAAAGCAGCGCTAAATATAGCGCTGCTTTACCGTCACCGCGGCTCACCGCCCCAGTGTGAAAGGGGCCTAAAGCAGCACGAAGCTGACAATGAGTAAGCCAGGAGGCTATTGTTTTGGAATACAGTGATGGTGGAACCCCCTGTGAGGGAAGATTTCTGTTTGTTTGAATTTTTTCATTTCCTTTAAATAAAAGTGGGCTGCCATGCCCTAAAAACACAAGTCTGGAGTGGCACATTTCTGGAAAATCGCATGCACCACTTGTACCTAATCACCCCGGATTGTCACTGTGTGTGTGTGTGTGTGTGTGTGTGTGTGTGTATGTGTGTGTGTGTGTGTGTGTGTGTGTGTGTGTGTGTATATATATATTACATATAATACACAACTCAAAGTTTTGGATTTCCCGTCATTTTCTGTCTCGGTGACAACGGTTACCAGGACAAAACAGAGAGGGGGGAATCTCCCCAACGAGAGGAGAAAAAAAAAAAACGTGATAGAAGTTCTAAGCCGTCCACATTCTATCCATAACTGAAGTAAAGCGTAAAAAAGTGTCAGCAATGGCTAATGTCTTATTATTTCTTGAAGGACAAATCTACTTCATTTCACGCTGAGTGTGGAGGAATGCTTCGGCACTACTGGAATATGTTACTAAGTTCTATGTGGAGTTCCCCAGAAGAGCCGTCCGTTGTCACACCAAACAAGCCAACTACGGCGGGGAATAGCGAGACTCCGGGGAATGCAAACACTGCGCAAGAGATGCATAAACATCCAAACCACCACATTTTATCACTGGGACCATCATATCTATCCGATTAACTATCCATAAATGGATCTATAAATCTATCTATCGATCTTCATTCATTCTATCATCTATCTATAAACCGATCTGTCCCTAAATCTATTTAACCATCTATACATCTCCTATCTATCTATCGCCATTCATTTTATCTCTCTATCTATCATCTATCTATAAATCTATCTGTCCCTAAATCTATCTAACCATCTATCCATCTCCTATATATTTAACTATCTATCTATCTAACCATCTATTTGTCTACCTATTTATCTATCGTTATTCATTTTATCTCTACATCTATCATCTATCTATAAATGTATCTGTCCCTAAATCTATTTATTTAACCATCTATACATCTCCTATCTACCTACCTATCGCCATTCATTTTATCTCATCTATAAATCCATCTGTCCCTAAATCTATCTATCTAACCATCTATCCATCTCCTATCTATCTATTTAACCATCTATCTATCTACCTATTTATCTATCGTCATACATTTTATCTATCTAACATCTATCTATCTAACCATCTATCCATCTCCTATCTATCTATCTAACCATCTATCTACCTATTTATCTATCGTCATTCATTTTATCTCTCTATGTATCATCTATCTGTCACTAAATCTATTTATTTAACCATCTATACCAGGGTTTCTCAACTCTAGTCCTCAAGGCGTCCCAACAGGTCATGTTTTCAGGATTTCCCTCAGATGAAATGGCTGTGGTAATTACTAAGGCAGTGAAACTGATCAAATTACCTGTGAAAATAATGGAAACCCTGATCTATACATCTCCTATCTATCTACCTATCAATCTATTGAACTATCTATCGTCATTCATTTTATCTCTCTATCATCTATCTATCTAACCATCTATCCATCTCCTATCTATCTATCTATCTATATATAGACATGGGAACTGTCAAAAAATTAGTTTTGTTTCGTATAAAAAAAAAAAAAATCGTAATTCGTGTACGAAATTCTGTTCGAATTCGTACGAAATCGTAAAAAAAAAAAAAAACTCGAATTGTTACGATTCGTTAGTAAAGTTACGAATCGTTAACGCGGCTAATGAATTGTCGGTTCCCGTAACACAGAGAACAATTCGAATCCAACTACAAATATCGAATTTCAACTAATACGAAAGAAATTATAATAGCGGATATAACGAATGCTTGGAATGATTCGAATGAATTCGAGATTCAGTATATCTAATATAGAGAACTGTTCCTGCACAAAGTGTCATTTTTGCAGGAAAAAAAGCTATTTAAAATCACTCGCGGCTAATGAATTGTCGGCTCTGTAACACAGAGAACAGTCATTCATTGATAAAAAAAAGCGTGGGGGTCCCCCCAAATTCAAAACCAGGCCCTTCAGGTCTGGGATGGATATTAAGGGGAACCCCAGCCAAAAAAAAAAAAATGGCGTGGGGTCCCCCCTAAATATCCATACCAGACCCTTCAGGTCTGGGATGGATTTTAAGGGGAACCCCGGCCAAAAAAAAAATGGCGTGGGGTCCCCCTCAAAATCCATACCAGACCCTTTATCCGAGCACGCAAACCTGGCAGGCCGCAGGAAAAGAGGGGGGGGACGAGAGCAGGCCCCCCTCCCTCCTGAACCGTACCAGGCCACATGCCCTCAATATTGGGAGGGTGCTTTGGGGTCCCCCCCAAAGCACCTTGTCCCCATGTTGATGAGGACAAGGGCCTCATCCCCACAACCCTGGCCATTGGTTGTGGGGTCTGCGGGCGGGGGGCTTATCGGAATCTGAAAGCCCCCTTTAACAAGGGGGCCGCCAGATCCCGCCCCCCCCCCCTGTGTGAAATGGTAAGGGGGTACCCCTACCATTTCACCAAAAAAGTGTCAGAAATTGTAAAAATGACAGGAGACGGTCTTTGACAATTCCTTTATAAAAATCTTCTTTCATCTTCTTTCTTCTGATCTTCCTTCTTCCTTTCTTCATCCTTCGGTTTCTTCATCTTCTCCTTCCGGCATCTTCTTCCATCGATCCGCTTCTTCTTGCTCCGGTCTTCTCGTCCTCTCGTCCGGCATCTTCTTCCATGGCGTGAGTGTCTATTCTCGGGCCGCTCCTCGCAATGGGAGGCTCCCGCTCTATGAGGCTTCGCTCCGTCTGACAGGTCTTTTATAACGGAGGGCACCTGGTGACCCCGCCCCCTCTGACGCACGGGGACGTCATGGGGAATTCCCTATGGCTTTCCCCATGACGTCAGAGGGGGTCGGGGTCACCAGGTGCCCTCCGTTATAAAAGACCTGTCAGACGGAGCGAAGCCTCACACAGCGGGAGCCTCCCACTGCGAGGAGCGACCCGAGAAGAGACACCGACGCCATGGAAGAAGATGCCGGACGAGAAGGACGAGAAGACCGGAGCAAGAAGAAGCTGATCAGAGGAAGAAGATACCGGACGGAGAAGATGAAGAAACCGAAGGATGAAGAAAGGAAGACCAGAAGAAAGAAATGAAAGAAGATTTTAATAAAGGAATTGTCAAAGACCGTCTCCTGTCATTTTTACCATTTTTGTCACTTTTTTGGTGAAATGGTAGGGGTACTTTTGTACCCCCTTACCATTTCACACAGGGGGGGGGGGCGGGATCTGGGGGTCCCCTTTGTTAAAGGGGGCTTCCAGATTCTGATAAGCCCCCCGCCCGCAGACCCCCACAACCAATGGCCAGGGTTGTGGGGGATGAGGGCATGTGGCCTGGTACGGTTCAGGGGGGGGGGCGCTCTCGTCCCCCCCTCTTTTCCTGTGGCCTGCCAGGTTGCGTGCTCAGATAAGGGTCTGGTATGGATATTTAAGAAGAGAGATTAAGGTCTGGTGTGACCCCTCTAACACCTCCATCCCTAATAGTGCACAAAAAACAGGAAAAATAGCCCTGGGACTTTAGATGAGGTGAGAGAGGTTTAGCCAATGTCCACAGCAAACACTGAGACAAAATCTATTTATTTGTTTCAAAATGTTATGTAACAGAGCGGCAACAACAATGATTGTGAGTTACCCGGCATAGTGGCCAATGTACACAACACAGATGAAAGTAAATATATAAAGATTTATTACAAATGTTGTACATCCATGAGCAACAATAAAGCTTAAAAGTTGCTAGGTCAGTGAATACACATACACAATAAGAAAATAAAATGTACATACATATGGACAGAGAAGTATGTAAACATAATACAGACATCAATAATACCCAGCATATACTGGCATAAAACAAGCATCAATAAAGCCCTATGCATTTCGCGAGACCCTGCTCGCTCTTCAGGGGCGGATGCATGATTGTTGTATCTGCAATGTAAATAGTAAGATCAATCAATGTATGTTGTTGATAAATGGGGGCAGGCGGAATAATTGGCAAGAGAGGTCTGAAACAGACCTCATACTTACCGAAGGTCTGAGATAAATCGCCAAATGCTGGATATCAAAAATGGCAGCCGTGTAGTGCATCCAGCTCGGGAGCTGAGGGGGCGGAGCAAACAAAGGCCTCAACAGGGGAACATCCGGAGGATCAGCGCGGTCTGGATAGGGGTATTTCTCACTGCAGGTCTCCACTTAGCCCCTAAGAATCATGTCTGGAAAATGTCTGCAAGGATGCACATATATCAGAGGGCATCATAATTGCAGAATGAGCTTAATGTATAAGGTTCTAAAGTGTAATTTATATATACAAAAGGAGGTAAATAAATGAATTAAGCTTATTGGAATATGTTGGCAAGAAGGACTGAAATATGGAATATGGTAAATGCATGAATGCAGACCAACATAGTTATAAAGCTGGTATGGGCAGAAAGACTACGGGGTAATATAGAAATTATATGGATATTACATGTGTATAAAGACAGTGTAACAAACCCAATGGGTGTCAAGAAAGTAGAAGGGTCGTACCTCAATGGAGTGAAAAAACCAAGGGTTGTCAGTTTGTTCTTAGAGATGTAACTGCTCTATTCAATCGTCAAGTTGTAAAGCAAAATCCCAGCCGTGCTGAACGTCTAGATATACCCACAAGGGTCTGTAGGTGACGCCCCCAGCGTCATGTACGGGCGGTGACGCATGGGTGTCCATAAGACATCCACCATCAAAGGGGGTGCATGGATGCAGCAACCACCCAACCGTCCAGGATGACCCACACAGCCCACACCTCAATAACGTCAGGGAGACGTCAGTGTATGGGCGTGGAAAACATGGCGCTGATGTGCAGGTGGCCACCCCCCGTCAACAGACAGGGGAGGACAGCAAGAGATCAGAAACAGAACTCCCCTATGCACATCGCAGCCCCCAAGCTGGATGGAAACCACCGCCATAAAGGACAAACAGCAAAAGGGGAACAGCTCAGCCCAGAAAAGCCCCCTGGGAGCAGTATGACGTTATTGAGGTGTGGGCTGTGTGGGTCATCCTGGACGGTTGGGTGGTTGCTGCATCCATGCACCCCCTTTGATGGTGGATGTCTTATGGACACCCATGCGTCACCGCCCGTACATGACGCTGGGGGCGTCACCTACAGACCCTTGTGGGTATATCTAGACGTTCAGCACGGCTGGGATTTTGCTTTACAACTTGACGATTGAATAGAGCAGTTACATCTCTAAGAACAAACTGACAACCCTTGGTTTTTTCACTCCATTGAGGTACAACCCTTCTTCTTTCTTGACACCCATTGGGTTTGTTACACTGTCTTTATACACATGTAATATCTATATAATTTCTATATTGCCCCGTAGTCTTTCTGCCCATACCAGCTTTATAACTATGTTGGTCTGCATTCATGCATTTACCATATTCCATATTTCAGTCCTTCTTACCAACATATTCCAATAAGCTTAATTCATTTATTTACATCCTTTTGTATATATAAATTACATTTTAGAACCTTATACATTAAGCTCATTCTGCAATTATGATGCCCTCTGATATATGTGCATCCTTGCAGACATTTTCCAGACATGATTCTTAGGGGCTAAGTGGAGACCTGCAGTGAGAAATACCCCTATCCAGACCGTGCTGATCCTCCGGATGTTCCCCTGTTGTGGCCTTTGTTTGTTCCGCCCCCTCAGCTCCCGAGCTGGATGCACTACACGGCTGCCATTTTTGATATCCAGCATTTGGCGATTTATCTCAGACCTTCGGTAAGTATGAGGTCTGTTTCAGACCTCTCTTGCCAATTATTTCGCCTGCCCCCATTTATCAACAACATACATTGATTGATCTTACTATTTACATTGCAGATACAACAATCATGCATCCGCCCCTGAAGAGCGAGCAGGGTCTCGCGAAATGCATAGGGCTTTATTGATGCTTGTTTTATGCCAGTATATGCTGGGTATTATTGATGTCTGTATTATGTTTACATACTTCTCTGTCCATATGTATGTACATTTTATTTTCTTATTGTGTATGTGTATTCACTGACCTAGCAACTTTTAAGCTTTATTGTTGCTCATGGATGTACAACATTTGTAATAAATCTTTATATATTTACTTTCATCTGTGTTGTGTACATTGGCCACTATGCCGGGTAACTCACAATCATTGTTGTTGCCGCTCTGTTACATAACATTTTGAAACAAATAAATTGATTTTGTCTCAGTGTTTGCTGTGGACATTGGCTAAACCTCTCTCACCTCATCTAAAGTCCCAGGGCTATTTTTCCTGTTTTTTGTGGTATGGATATTTAGGGGGACCCCTACATCATTTTTTTTTTTAAATTTGAAGCGGGGGTTCCCCTTAATATCCATAGCAGACCTGAAAGGCCTAGTTATTGAATTTGGGGGGACCCCCACGCTTTTTTTTATCAATGACTTTCAATGAATGACTGTTCTCTGTGTTACAGAGCCGACAATTCATTAGCCGCAAGTGAATTTAAATAGCTTTTTCTCCTGCAAAAATGACATTGTGCAGGAACAGTTCTGTATATTAGATATACTGAATCTCAAATTCATTCGAATCATTCGAAGCATTCGTTATATCCGCTATAATAATTTCTTTCATATTAGTTGAAATTAGATATTTGGTAGTAGTTGGATTCGAATTGTTCTCTCTGTGTTACGGGAACCGGCAATTAGCCGCGAGTGATTTTAAATAGCTTTTTTTCCTGCAAAAATGACACTTTGTACAGGGACAGTTCTAAGCATGGGAAACATGCCCCCCTTCACAGGCATACTATAGAGTATAGAGTATAGAGTATATATATATATATATATATATATATATATATATATATATATATATATATATATATATATATATATATATATATATATAGTATGCCTGTGAAGGGGCGCATGTTTCCCGTACCCCTACCATTTCACCAAAAAAGGTGCCGAAAATTGGAAAAATGACAGGAGACAGGAGACGGTCAAATGGTAAAGGGGTACAAAATTCCTTTATTAAAATCTTCTTTCTTCTTTCTTCTGGTCTTCCTTTCTTCATCCTTCGTTTCTTCATCTTCTCCTTCCGGCATCTTCTCCATCTTCTTCTTCCTCCGATCCGCTTCTTCTTGCTCCGTCTTCTCGTCCTTCTCGTCCGGCATCTTCTTCCATGGCGTCAGCGTCTGTTCTTCTGTCGGGCTGCTCCTCGCAATGGGAGGCCTCCCGCTGTGTGAGGCTTCGCTCCGTCTGACAGGTCTTTTATAACGGAGGGCACCTGGTGACCCCGCCCCCCTCTGACATCATGGGGAAAGCCATAGGGAAGTCCCCATGACGTCCCCGTGCGTCAGAGGGGGCGGGGTCACCAGGTGCCCTCCGTTATAAAAGACCCGAGAAGAGATGCCGACGCCATTGGAAGAAGATGCCGGATGAGAAGGACGAGAAGACTGGAGGAATAAGAAGCGGATCGGAGGAAGAAGATGATGGAAGAAGAAGATGAAGAAACCGAAGGAGGAAGAAAGGAAGACCAGAAGAAAGAAGAAAGAAGACTTTAATAAAGGAATTGTCAATTGTCAACCGTCTCCTGTAATTTTTACCATTTTTGTAATCATTTTCATTTTGTACCCCTTTACCATTTCACACAGGGGGGGGCGGGGATCTGGGGGTCCCCTTATTAAAGGGGGCTTCCAGATTCCGATAAGCCCCCCGCCCGCAGACCCCCACAACCAATGGCCAGGGTTGTGGGGAAGAGGCCCTTGTCCTCATCAACATGGGGACAAGGTGCTTTGGGGGTCTCAGACCCCCAAAGCACCCTCCCAATGTTGAGGGCATGTGGCCTGGTACGGTTCAGGAGGGAGGGGGGGCCGCTCTCGTCCCCCCCTCTTTTCCTGCAGCCTGCCAGGTTGCGTGCTCGGATAAGGGTCTGGTGTGGATTTTGAGGGGGACCCCACGCCATTTTTTTTTTTTTTTTTTGGCCGGGGTTCCCCTTAAAATCCATCCCAGACCTGAAGGGGCCTGGTTATTGAATTTGGGGGGACCCCCACGCTTTTTTTTTTTTTTTTATCAATAAATGACTGTTCTCTGTGTTACAGAGCCGACAATTCATTAGCCGGCAATAGCCGCGAGTGATTTTAAATAGCTTTTTTTCCTGCAAAAATGACACTGTCATTTGAATCATTCGTTATATCCGCTATAATAATTTCTTTCGAATTAGTTGAAATTCGATATTGGTAGTTTGATTCGAATAATTAATTTGGAGCTGAAATTCGTAAACGTAATTTTTCCTGCAAAAATGACACTTTGTCATTCGAATCATTCGAATTCATTCGTTATATCCGCTATAATAATTTCTTTCATATTAGTTGAAATTCGATATTTGGTAGTCGGATTCAAATAATTTGGCGACGAAATTCGTAAACGGAATTTCGTATTCCGTACGGAATTCGTTTTCGAAAAAATTCGTAGTACGGATTCGTAAATTCGTACGAATTTCAAAAAATTCGTACAAATTACGAATTCGTAAGAAACTAATCGCACATGTCTATCTATCTATCTATCTATCGTCATTCATTTTATCTCTCCATCTATCATCTATCTATAACTCTATCTGTCCATAAATCCATCTATCTAACCATCTATCCATCTCCTATCTATCTATCTATCTATTTAACCATCTATCTACAGGGAGAGACAGGCTGTGAGTGAAAGTTACCTTGTGATCGGAGCTCACATACAGCTCCGGATCACAGACAGGGAGAGCTGCTGAGCAGAGCCTGCTCTGACAGATCTCCCCCTGCTGCCCACACAGCCAGACAGGAGAGGAGAGAGCTGCTTTTGCTCCTCCTCCCGCCCTCTCCTCCTGTATCTGCCCCGCCCACTCTCCTCGGCAGTGTTCTCTGTTCTGTCTCAGAGAAGGATATGTGTGGGCGGGAAGATTCATGATGAAGCCCAACAAACAGAAAAGGAAAAGGGCAGTCTGATTCATCCATCCAGTCCCTCCTGCCTCCCAGTGAGTACACTGATGTAGGCGATGCCCTTTCTTCCCTTCTTCCTCCATCCCCTTGCTTTCTATCTTTCCTTTCATCTTTCTTTCCTTCCACCTTTCCTTTTTCTTTCTTTTTCTTTTTTCCTTTCTTTATTTCCGTCTCTCTTTCTTTCTTTCCTTCCATCTTTTCTTTCTTTCTCTTTCTTTCCATCTTTCCTTCCTTTCTCTTTCTTTCTTTCCATCCTTCCATCTTTACTTTCTTTCTCTTTCTTTCTTTCCGTCCACCTTTCCTTCCTTTTTCTTTCTTTCCTTTCTTTCTTTCTTTCTTTTTCTTTCTGTCCTTCCATCCTTTCCTTCCTTTTTTTCTGTCCTTCCATCCTTTCCTTCCTTTTTTTCTGTCCTTCCATCCTTTCCTTCGTTTTTTTCTGTCCTTCCATCCTTTCCTTCCTTCTCTCTCTGTCCTTCCATCCTTTCCTTCCTTCTCTTTCTGTGACAGCCTGCCCCCTGTACTGTTCACTCCCCTATACTGTACCCTCCTAATACAGTTAATGTTCGTTCCTTGAATTATTTTTCCCATTATGAGAGTGAGTGGGGCCTCATGTCTAAGTTTTGCCTAAGGCCTCACAAAGTCTAGAGCCGCCTCTGTACCTATTTATCTATCATCATTCATTTTATCTCTCATCTATCTATCTATACATCTATCTGTCCCTAAATGTATCTATCAATAGTGCCTTGAAAAAGTATTCATACCCCTTGAAATGTTCCACATTTTGTCATGTTACAACCAAAAATGTAAATATATTTTACTGGGATTTTATGTGATAGACCAACACAAGGAAAGTGGAAGGAAAATGATAAATGGTTTTTAATTTTTTTTTTTACAAATAAATATGTGAAAAGTGTGGCGTACATTTGTATTCCACCCCCTTTACTCTGATACCCATAACTAAAATCTAGTGGAACCAATTGCCTTCAGAAGTCACCTAATTAGTAAATAGATTGTGTAATTTAATCTCATTATAAATACAGCTGTTCTGTGAAGCCCTCAGAGGTTTGTTAGAGAACCTTAGTGAACAAACAGCATCATGAAGGCCAAGGAACACAGTTTTTTTAGATTTATTCATTTTGATTTTCATCGATTGGATAATAATAAGGGGGGCCTCTGATGTGATGGGGACCTTTGATGTGAAGGGAGAAATCTGATGTGTAGGGGGACCTCTGATGTGATGACAAGACTCTAACATGAAATCTGATGTGTAAAGGGGGTTTCTGATGTGATGGGTGGACCTCTGATGTGGAGGGGGTTTCGCATATAAAGGTGCGGACCTCTGATGTAAGGGGACTTCTGATGTTGTGATGGAACCTCTGATGTGAAAGGGGGCTTCTAATGTGATGGGGGGGACCTCTGATGTGGAGGGGGGCTTTGGATGTGAGGAGGGTACCTCCGATGTGATTGGGGGGCTCCCATGTGAAAGGGGACTTCTAATGTGATGGGGGGGGACCTCTGACTTGATTGGGAGGGGCTCTCATGTGATGGTGGAACCTCTGGTGTAAGTGGAGCTTCTGATGTGATGGTGGAACCTCTGATGTGAAAGGGGTCTTTTAATGTGACAGAGGGACCTCTGATGTGGAGGGGGGCTTTGGATGTGAGGAAGGTACCTCCGATGTGATTGGGGGCTCCCATGTGATGTGGAACCTCTGATGTGAAAGGGGACTTCTAATGTGATGGAGGGACCTCTGATGTGGAGGGGGGCTTTGGATGTGAGGAGGGTACCTCTGATGTGATTGGGGGGGCTCCCATGTGTTGGTGGAACCTCTGATGTAAGGAGGGCTTTTAATGTGATGGAGGGACCTCTGATGTGGAGGGGGGCTTCAGATGTGAGGAAGGTACATCTGATGTAATTGGGGGGCTCCCTTGTGATGGTGGAACTTCTGATGTAAGGAGGGCTTCTGATGTGATGGGGGACCTTTGATGTGAAGGGGGACTTCTAATGTTATGGAGGGACCTCTGATGTGGAGGAGGGCTTCAGATGTGAGGAAGGTACATCTGATGTAATTGGGGGGCTCCCTTGTGATGGTGGAACTTCTGATGTAAGGAGGGCTTCTGATGTGATGGGGGACCTTTGATGTGAAGGGGGACTTCTAATGTTATGGAGGGACCTCTGATGTGGAGGAGGGCTTTGGATGTGAGGAGGGTACCTTTGATGTGATTAGGGGGATCCCACGTGATGTGGAACCTCTGATGTGAAAGGGGACTTCTAATGTGATGGAGGGACCTCTGTTGTGGAGGGTGGCTTTGGATGTGAAGAGGGTACCTCCGATGTGATTGGGGGGCTCCCATGTGAAAGGGGACTTCTAATGTGATGGGGGGGGACCTCTGACTTGTTTGGGAGGGGCTCTCATGTGATGGTGGAACCTCTGGTGTAAGTGGAGCTTCTGATGTGATGGTGGAACCTCTGATGTGAAAGGGGTCTTTTAATGTGACAGAGGGACCTCTTATGTATAGAGGGGCTTTGGAAGTGAGAAGGGTACCTCTGATGTGATGGAGGGACCTCTGTTGTGGAGGGGGGCTTCAGATGTGAGGAGGGTACCTCCGATGTGATTGGGGGGCTCCCATGTGATGGTGGAACCTCTGATGTGAAAGGGAACTTCTAATGTGATGGAGGGACCTCTGATGTGGATGGGGGCTTTGGATGTGAGGAGGGTACCTCTGATGTGATTGGGGGGCTCCCTTGTGACGGTGGAACTCAGAGCCGATCTGCCCTATAGGCACACTATGCAAGCTGCTTAGGGCCCCGCCTCTGTGGGGGGCCCCCCAAGACCCAGCATCCCCCTTACACCTCTGGCTGGCCGTTTAGAGTGCAGTGAGGAGAGGTGGGAGGAGGTGGAAGGCGGCGATCGGCAGCTCTATGGGGCCTGAGTGGGCGGCGGGATCTCCCTGGGGTTTGTAGTACTCTCAGTGTATACAGTGGAGAGGAGAAGGGAGGGGCCTCTGACCCAGGCAGGTATCAGTTTCACTTTCACTCTGCTTGAACACTGTTGCTGATGCCCGGGTCAGAGGCCCCTCCCCTCTCCGCTGTATACATTCGGAGATAGAACTACTAGCCCCAGGGAGATCCCCCCTGCCTGTGGACACCATATAGCTGCCGATCGCCGCCTCCCACCTCCACCAGCCAGGTACAGGGGAACCTCTGCAAGGGGGGGGGGGGGGGGGAGTCAGCTGTTTGGGGGCCCAAATGTAAGAGGGGGGTTTTTCTGGGGACACTAATGTAAGGAAGGGGGCCTCTGGGGACACTAATGTAAAGAGGGGGGCCCTCTGGGGACACTGATGTAAAGACGGGGCCCTCTAGGGACACTGGTGTAAGAGGGGGCCCCCTGGGGACACTAATGTCAGAGGGGGGGCTCTCTGAGGACCCTGTGTAAGGAGGGGCTCTCTGAGGACCCTGTGTAAGGAGATGTTCTCTGGGGACCCTGTGTAAGGAGGGGCTCTCTGGGGACCCTGTGTAAGGAGGGGCTCTCTGGGGACACTAATGTAAGAGGGAAGGCTCTCTTGGGACACTAATGTAAGGGGAGGCTCTCTTGGGACCATGGTGTAAGGGGGGGGCTCTCTGGGGACCCTGGTGTAAGGGGGGCTCTCTGGGGACCCTTGTGTAAGGGGAGGCTCTCTGGGGGGACCCTGGTGTAAGGGGAGGCTCTCTGGGGACCCTGGTGTAAGGGGAGGCTCTCTGGGGACCCTGGTGTAAGGGGAGGCTCTCTGGGGACCCTGGTGTAAGGGGAGGCTCTCTGGGGACCCTGGTGTAAGGGGAGGCTCTCTGGGGACCCTGGTGTAAGGGGAGGCTCTCTGGGAACCCTGGTGTAAGGGGAGGCTCTCTGGGAACCCTGGTGTAAGGGGAGGCTCTCTGGGGACCCTGGTGTAAGGGGAGGCTCTCTGGGGACCCTGGTGTAAGGGGAGGCTCTCTGGGAACCCTGGTGTAAGGGGAGGCTCTCTGGGGACCCTGTTGTAAGGGGAGGCTCTCTGGGGACCCTGGTGTAAGGGGAGGCTCTCTGGGGACCCTGGTGTAAGGGGAGGCTCTCTGGGGACCCTGGTGTAAGGGGAGGCTCTCTGGGGACCCTGGTGTAAGGGGAGGCTCTCTGGGGGACCCTGGTGTAAGGGGAGGCTCTCTGGGGATCCTGGTGTAAGGGGAGGCTCTCTGGGGACCCTGGTGTAAGGGGAGGCTCTCTGGGGACCCTGGTGTAAGGGGAGGCTCTCTGGGGACCCTGGTGTAAGGGGAGGCTCTCTGGGGACCCTGGTGTAAGGGGAGGCTCTCTGGGGACCCTGGTGTAAGGGGAGGCTCTCTGGGGACCCTGGTGTAAGGGGAGGCTCTCTGGGGACCCTGATGTAGGGGGATAACCTCTGGGGACCCTGATGTAAGGAGGGGCTCTCTGGGGACACTGATGTAAGAGGGGCTCTCTGGGGACCCTAATGTAGGGGGAGGCTCTCTGGGGACCTGATGTAGGGGGAGACTCTCTGAGGACACTGATTTAAGGGGGGCTGTCTGGGGACCCTTGTGTAAAGGGGGCTCTCTGGGGACCTCATTCTGTTCTATATTGTTGTACTTATTCTTTGACTGTTTTGTTTAAAGGAGGGAGGATTGTTTTGGGAGCACTGAAGTGTCAGGTGTGACTGTGTGGCAATGGCAAATGGTTTACATAGCTCACGGCATCACGGGTCAAGTAGAGGGCCCCTTAGCAGAATTTTGCTTAGGGCCCCAGGGAGGTCAGGATCGGCACTAGTGGAACTTCTGATGTAAGGAGGGCTTCTGACGTAATGGGGGACCTTTGATATGAAGGGGGGCTTTGGATGTGAAAAGAGTACTTCTGATGTGATTGGGGGGCTTCCATCACTTAAAACCAAAAAATGGCCTGGTGATGAACGAGTATATGCAAGGTGAAATTTGAGGGGTAAACTACACTAAATTAACAAAAGTATTGGGACGCCTGCCTTTACACGCACATTGAAGTGGAGTTCCACCCAAAAAAAAAAAAAAATTCATTACTTGCCTCTAAATGCCTGTTGCTAGGGGGTCCCTCGTAATCTGCCTTCTTCAGTGCCTGGGCTCCTGACGTCACTTCCCTCGGCGCCTCCGCTCGCTACTGCTCCTGGGAGATGTGTGTCATCATTCCCCAGGAGTCAGTGGGCAGCGCAGAGGGCTAGGTTGCCATAACAACGGGGCGCGCGCTTCCACCGCCCGTTGTTATGGCAACCTGTATACTTTACAGCGCTGCTACGGGGCACAGTATCCCGGAACTAAATGCTTGTGGGCTTCACATGCCCACAAGCAAAATGACAACGGCCAGAGCACAGTCATCAAAGTTTTTTAAAAAGATGAAGCCGCACATCGGAGGACAATTTTAATAGGAGACGCGAGTGTTATAATAACATTGTAAACGCTTGTGAAAGGTTCTAAAAAAAAAAAAATTTGAGATTGTAGTTGGAACTCCGCTTTAACTTTAATGGCATCCCAGTCTTAGTCCTGTAGGGTTCAATATTGAGTTGGACCCTTTGCAGTTATAACAGCTTCAACTCTCCTGGAAAGGCCGTCCACAAGGTTTAGGAGTGTGTCTATGGGAATGTTTGACCATTCTTCCCGAAGCGCATTTGTGAGGTCAGGCACTGATGTTGGATAAGAAGGCTTGGCTCGCAGTCTCCGCTCTAATTCATCCCAAAGGTATTCTATCGGGTTGAGGTCAGGACTCTGTGCAGGCCAGTCAAGTTCCTCCACCCCAAACTCGCTCATCCATGTCTTTATGGACCTTGCTTTGTGGACTGGTCCAAATCATTTGGTGGAGGTGGGGTTGTTTTTCAGGGGTTGGACTCAGCCCCTTGGTTCCAGAAAAGGTAAGTCTTAAGGCTTTAGCATAGCAAGACATTTTGGACAATTTCATGCTCCCAACTTTGTGGGAACAGTTTGGCGACAGCCCCTTCCTGTTCCAACATGACTGCGCACCAGTGCACAAAGCAAGGTCCATAAAGACATGGATGAGTGAGTTTGGGGTGGAGAAACTTGACTGGCCTGCACAAAGTCCTGACCTCAACCCGATAGAATACCTTTGGGATGTATTAGAGCGGAGACTGCGAGCCAGGCCTTCTCGTCCAACATCAGTGCCGACCTCACAAATGTGCTTCTGAAAGAATGGTCAAACATTCCCATAGACACACTCCTAAACCTTGTGGACGGCCTTCCCAGAAGAGTTGAAGCTGTTATAGCTGCAAAGGGTGGGTCAACTCAATATTGAACCCTACGGACTAAGACTGGAATGCCTTTAAAGTTTATGTGCGTGTAAAGGCAGGTGTCCCAATACTTTTTTCAATATAGTGTATGTTATTTCCTAAAATAATAAAAATAGATTTAACCATAAACGACTCCAATTAGTTGCTTGGTAATCCACAGTGGGATCGCAATGATCCCTTATGGATCCAAGCTCAGTTCTACAAAATAAACAGCAATGTACTATAGAGAAGACAACTTTAACAATATCATTTCAAGCTTACAAAAAGGTAGTTAATGTCATGAAGGTCATGATAATCCCCTAAGCATGCAAACTATTTAGACAAATAGGTATAATTAAAGGGTATCCAAAGCTAAAACCAAATCTGATCTGTTATTTGCCTCTTGTAGTTCCTGTACAGCAGACCTGAGGTGTGAAAGGAAGAAGCATGTGGGTTGTGAGATGTGACCCGGAGAGCAACCTTCTGCAGAGCAGAAAACACTAGGCACCTTTGTACATCTCCACATCTCAGGACTCTTCTGCTGGAGGAACTCAGGACTCTTCTGCTGGAGGAACTCGGGACTCTTCTGCTGGAGGAACTCGGGACTCTTCTGCTGGAGGAACTCGGGA
Source organism: Lithobates sylvaticus (assembly GCA_028564925.1). Taxonomy (NCBI): domain Eukaryota; kingdom Metazoa; phylum Chordata; class Amphibia; order Anura; family Ranidae; genus Lithobates; species Lithobates sylvaticus. The sequence continues at coordinate 540,479,098 of CM053028.1, forward strand.
CTCTTCTGCTGGAGGAACTCGGGACTCTTCTGCTGGAGGAACTCAGGACTCTTCTGCTGGAGGAACTCAAGACTCTTCTGCTGGAGGAACTCAAGACTCTTCTGCTGGAGGAACTCAAGACTCTTCTGCTGGAGGAACTCAAGACTCTTCTGCTGGAGGAACTCAAGACTCTTCTGCTGGAGGAACTCAAGACTCTTCTGCTGGAGGAACTCAAGACTCTTCTGCTGGAGGAACTCAAGACTCTTCTGCTGGAGGAACTCAAGACTCTTCTGCTGGAGGAACTCAAGACTCTTCTGCTGGAGGAACTCAAGACTCTTCTGCTGGAGGAACTCAAGACTCTTCTGCTGGAGGAACTCAAGACTCTTCTGCTGGAGGAACTCAAGACTCTTCTGCTGGAGGAACTCAAGACTCTTCTGCTGGAGGAACTCAGGACTCTTCTGCTGGAGGAACTCAGGACTCTTCTGCTGGAGGAACTCAGGACTCTTCTGCTGGAGGAACTCAGGACTCTTCTGCTGGAGGAACTCAGGACTCTTCTGCTGGAGGAACTCAAGACTCTTCTGCTGGAGGAACTCAAGACTCTTCTGCTGGAGGAACTCAAGACTCTTCTGCTGGAGGAACTCAGGACTCTTCTGCTGGAGGAACTCAGGACTCTTCTGCTGGAGGAACTCGGGACTCTTCTGCTGGAGGAACTCGGGACTCTTCTGCTGGAGGAACTCGGGACTCTTCTGCCGGAGGAACTCGGGACTCTTCTGCCGGAGGAACTCGGGACTCTTCTTCCGGAGGAACTCGGGACTCTTCTTCTGGAGGAACTCAGGACTCTTCTTCGGGAGGAACTCGGGACTCTTCTTCCGGAGGAACTCGGGACTCTTCTTCTGGAGGAACTCAGGACTCTTCTGCTGGAGGAACTCAGGACTCTTCTGCTGGAGGAACTCAAGACTCTTCTGCTGGAGGAACTCAAGACTCTTCTGCTGGAGGAACTCAAGACTCTTCTGCTGGAGGAACTCAAGACTCTTCTGCTGGAGGAACTCAAGACTCTTCTGCTGGAGGAACTCAAGACTCTTCTGCTGGAGGAACTCAAGACTCTTCTGCTGGAGGAACTCAAGACTCTTCTGCTGGAGGAACTCAAGACTCTTCTGCTGGAGGAACTCAAGACTCTTCTGCTGGAGGAACTCAAGACTCTTCTGCTGGAGGAACTCAAGACTCTTCTGCTGGAGGAACTCAAGACTCTTCTGCTGGAGGAACTCAAGACTCTTCTGCTGGAGGAACTCAAGACTCTTCTGCTGGAGGAACTCAAGACTCTTCTGCTGGAGGAACTCAAGACTCTTCTGCTGGAGGAACTCAAGACTCTTCTGCTGGAGGAACTCAAGACTCTTCTGCTGGAGGAACTCAAGACTCTTCTGCTGGAGGAACTCAAGACTCTTCTGCTGGAGGAACTCAAGACTCTTCTGCTGGAGGAACTCAAGACTCTTCTGCTGGAGGAACTCAAGACTCTTCTGCTGGAGGAACTCAGGACTCTTCTTCGGGATGAACTCAGCACTCTTCTTCTGGAGGAACTCAGGACCTCTGGACCATCCAGCAGCCTCCAAAACAGTCTAGCTAGAGCTACTCAGGTTCCCAACCAGGGATATACTATCCCACTCAAACAAGACTCTTCTTCGGGAGAAACTCAAGACCTCAGGACCACCCAGGGGACCCCAGAACTGTCTAGCTGGAGCTTCTCAGGTTCCCAACCAAGAAAAAACTATCCCACTCAAAGATGACTCTTCTTCTGGAGGAACTCAAGACCTCAGGACCACCCAGCATCCTTCAGAACATTCTAGCTGGAGCTCCTCAGGTTCCCAACCAGGGATATACTATCCCACTCAAACAGGGCCAACTAGCAGGCACAGAGACCCTGCCTATGGGGAAGTAAGGAGCCTCCAGCTTGAGGCTTGAGAGAGCCAGACTAGTCTACAAAGCCACACTGAGCCAACCCAACAGGTGCCCACCTCACTCTTTCCTGCACAAGATCCTCAGGAGAACTCTAAAGAATAAGAATGTCCAGAAGATCAGAAGATGGTATAATGGGTTATCGTTATACAGGATTTTTTAAAGTGCCAACCGTTTGCACAACGCTTTACAATATAAAAGAGAGAAAGTACAGCTATAAGAGGAGACGAGGGTTAGGAGGGCCCTGCTCAGGCTGTTCTTGAGAATCATCAAGACATAGCCAACATACAGAGGTCCAACATTACAGCAACAAAACCAACATGTTTCTTCAATAGTCCCATGTAACATACCTCCCAACTGTCCCTGATTTAGAGCAATGTCCCTCATTCCTCCTCATTTGTCCCTCATTTTGGTCTGATCTATATAAAATGTATATAAAATTAACTTTTTATCTATCAAAAAGTGTTTCCCAGTGCTAAACCTTTCATCTGATTTCTAAATTGCTGCGTTTGTAAATTCCAAAAGCCAATGTAAAGGAATAGTAGTGGTAAAAAAATCACTTGTGGGTTTAACCAATCTTGCTTTTTTGTACAATTCTCCTTTAAGGGGGCGTGGCATGGGGGGGCATCCAATGACTGCATACTTTTGCTGATAGGTGTCCCTCATTCCCATTTCAAAAAGTTGGGAGGTATGCATGTAACATTCCTTGAGCAGAACTCTTCCTGGTGCATTATCCTAATTACCAGCGGGAGAAACGTATGACCTTACGTACTACCTGGTAAACCGGAATGATGGCTGTACAGTGCTCCCTTGCAACACCTGGGAGCTCCCCGAAAAAGAGATCAAAACCCTATTACAAGTAGCACAAGGAACCCATCAGTTGACAAGAATGCTGATAGGAGGATAGAGCTGAGCGACAGACCAGCGCTGCACTGGTTCTCTTCTATTGTCCAGTCACAGCCTGGAGGCGGGTTCAGGATGATCTGAGTTTAGGGGAAGTGGGTTGAATGATGCTGGTCATCAAACTGAGGACATCTAGTGGCAGAAAAAAAAATACTGTAGGGGAAATCCCTGGTAATTACCATATATACTCGAGTATAAGCTGAGTTTTTCAGCACATTTTTTTGTGCTGAAAATGCCCCCCTCGGCTTATACTCGAGTCAAGCACAGAGAATGACATTTTCTGCCTCAAATTTGGGGCCACGTATCCCAGTGCCACTTGGTGATAGGAACACCAAATTTGGATATGTTGTGCTGGTTACACTGGGTTTGCATACCAAATTTGGGGTTCCTAGCACCACATGACCCCCAGATACGGGGCCCCAAATACGGGCAAATGTGTCCATCTGCAGCAATGTCATTTCGGGAGCCCTTTTGGCTGCAGCTAGGGGGCATTTAGGAACCCTTAACTACCAAGTTTGAAGTTCGGGTGACCTATGGCTGCAAATGGAAACAGTGAGGCTGCAAAAGGGCATTGTTGACCCTCTTTTCCACTTACAGTAGCTGCGCATTTCTCATCCTAGGCTTATACTCGAGTCAATAAGTTTTCCCATTTTTTTTGTGGTAAAATGAGGTGCCTCGGCTTATATTCGGGTCGGCTTATACTCGAGTATATACGGTATGCAGCAAAAGCAGGTTTTGACGTTTTTTTTTCTTTGTCATCTGTCCCATTGGGTGGATTTTCCTCCCTGGAAGTGGGAGAAATCTCTCCAGAGTGAAAAAAATCCTTAAAATCTGATGCCCCATACACACGGTCGGAAATTCCAATGGAAAATGTCCGATCGGACCATGTTGTCGGAAAATCCGCCCGTGTGGGGGCTCCAGCGGACTTTTTCCGTCGGAATGCTCTCAAATTTTCCGACAACAAAATCCGATCTGACTTTTTCCGATCGCGTGTAGAGAATTCCGACGCACAAAGTGCCACGCATTGCTCAGATCAAATTACGAGACCAAAGCTATTGGCTAATAGCCTCTAGGTAGTTCCGTCGCAGGCAACGAACGTCACCATGGTCAGAATGATCGGATTTTTCGACAACTTTGTCCGACCGTGTGTATGCAACGCCAGTGTCGGACAAAATCCGTCGGAAAAAATCTGACGGATTTTGTGGTCGGAATTTCCGACCGTGTGTACGGGGCATTAGACAGCTGTCACTGGAACAGGTTTAACAATATAGAAAAAGGAGGCTTATTTGGAGTACTGCAGTGGATCTCAGAATGTTTAGTACACTGATTGTTCAACCCCTAGAACATATGCACAAAAAACATCTCAAAACAGATGGAGATGAAGAAAACTGGGGCTTATTAAACAATAGTGATAATCGAAATAAAGTCAACCAAGTCGTATCTTAAAAATACATATATTGATTTATTATTGAGCTAATTCCATTACAAGTACACAGTGGAGAATTAAACAGCAAAGGTACCCAATAGTAGACTAGACTTAGTTTGAATTACCCGTTGGTTTACTGGGACCAAACCGGGCAACCAAAGACCACGGGGGGACAAAACAACATAAAACATGTAACATAAAGTCGTCCGGACGCCAGAGGAGATTCGTTATAGTTTTGCCTATAGCTAACATCAGCTTTTACTCATCGAGAGATAATGAGAAATTGGAACAGGTGTCTCCAGTGGAAGATTTCCCCCCTACCTCCTGTTTTAGTGGCAACATTTTGGATTTTCACCAAGTCAATGGGCTTCATCATAGAGGCCACAATAAGCCCTTCTTATAGTACATGGAAGAAAAGTTCTACAAGCAGCCAATGGACATCACAGAATTTTTTTAAGTGGCAGATCCCTGTCGGGTGTGTGTGTGTGTGTGTGTGTGTGTGTATATATATATATATATATATATATATATATATATAACCCTCCACAAGACGTCAGCACTCCGAGTCGAGGCCCATCTGGGAGATGAACTAAGTGATCCCGGGAGGGTGTAGCTAGTCTAATGAGTTACAGTGTGCTATCATTTACCATCATTTACTGCTTGTTATTGTGAAAACCAAGCCACACACACAGCAGGATCATTAGCCAGGGTTGTTAGCACCGACACCTCAACCCATGTGACCGTGGTAGGAAGATTGGGAAGAACTGGATACAAAATACAAGTGTTTGGCACAGGAAGCCATCCATGAAGGATGAATCCAAAATCATTTGGCCCGGTTTTGAAAGGTGTTTGGAAGGAATAGAACCCCTGGTCAAGTTTTTATTGCAGTTTGTACCTCCGCCAGTGATGATTTCTGCAAATTTATCTGAAAAATTACCAAATTTTGTGCAATGAGCTACTAAAACTTGCGTTTGCATTGAAGGCTAAGCCCACCTTTCTGACCATGCTCCATGTTACACCTACATTTAGGGTGTAACATGAAACATGGTCACAGTCTGCAGCCCCAAACCCAACCAATTTTAAATTCGGCAAGGCTCCGCAAACACAGCTACGTTGAGATCTGTAAGGCCCCTTTCACACTGAAGCGTCTTTCAGGCGCTACAGCGCTAAAAATATCGGCTGTATAGCGCCTGAAAAAAGCGGGTCCTTTCACTCCAGTGTGAAAGCCGGAGTGCTTTCACACTGGAGTGGTAAAAAAAAGTCCTGCTAGCAGCATCTTTGGAGCGGTGTATTCACCGCTCCTATACTGCTCCTACCCATTGATATCCATGGGGCAGCGCGGCTATACTGCCGGCAAAGCGCCGCTGCAGCGGGCGGTTTTAACCCTTTTCCGGCCGCTAGCGGGGGTTAAAACCGCATCGAATACCGCTGCTAAAACTACGGTAAAGCAGCGCTAAATATAGCGCTGCTTTACCGCGGACGCCAGCACCGCCCCAGTGTGAAAGGGGCCTTAATGGAAGTTCATAGAGTGCCTCGAAAAAGTATTCATACCCCTTGAAATTTTCCACATTTTATGTTACAACCAAAAACATAAATGTATTTTATTGAGGATTTTATGTGATAGACCAACACAAAGTGGCACATAATTGTGAAGTGGAAGGAAAATCATAAATGGTTTTCACATTTTTGTTTACAAATAAATATCTGAAAAGTGTGGCGTGTATTTGTATTCAGCCCCCTTTACTCTGATACCCCTAACTAAAATCTAGCGGAACCAATTGCCTTCAGAAGTCACCTAATTAGTAAATAGAGTCCACCTGTGTTTAATTTAATCTCAGTATAAATACAGCTGTTCTGTGAAGCCCTCAGAGGTTTGTTAGAGATCCTTAGTGAACAAACAGCATCATGAAGGCCAAGGAACACACCAGACAGGTCAGGGATAAAGTTATGGGCAAGTTTAAAGCAGGGTAAGGTTATAAATAAATATCTATCCCAAGCTTTGAACATCTCACAGAGCACTGTTCAATTCATCATCCGAAAATGGAAAGAGTATGGCACAACTTCAATCCTACCAAGACATGGCCGTTTACCAAATCTGACAGGCCGGGCAAGGAGAGCATTAAAGTGGAAGTAAACCCTTCTATAGTTTTTAGCCAAGGAAGCTGCCATCTTTGCCTCTGTTTAATCTTCAACTGCCACGGTGCTGCACATGTGATCCGTTATGACACCAGCCATTGGATGGTTTGACTGTTTGGTTGAGAGCACAGCCAATGTGCAGTTAGCATTCCCAGCATGCCTTTTTTTTTTTAAACGGTTAAATCGATGGGTTTACTTCCGCTTTAATCAGAGAAGCAGCCAAGAGGTCCATGGTAACTCTGGAGGAGCTGCAGAGAGCCACAGCTCAGGTGGGAGAATCTGTCCACAGGACAACTATTAGTCGTGTTCTCCACAAATCTGACCTTTATGGAAGAGTGACAAGAAGAAAGACATTGTTGAAAGAAAGCCATAAGAAGTCCCGTTTGCCGGAAGGCATGTGAGGGACACAGCAAACATGTGGAAGAAGGTGCTCTGGTCAGATGAGACCAAAATTGAACTTTTTGGCCTAAAAGTAAAACGCTATGTGTGGTGGAAAAAAATAATACTGCACATCACCCTGAACACACCATCCCCACCGTGAAACATGGTGGTGGCAGCATCTTGTTGTGGGGATGCTTTTCTTCAGCAGGGACAGGGAAGCTGGTCAGAGTTGATGGGAAGATGGATGGAGCCAAATACAGGACAATCTTAGAAGAAAACCTGTTATGTTGCGTACACACGAGCGGACTTTTCAATGGACTAGGTCCGACGGACCAGAATCCGTCGGACCTAGAAATAAAACATGTTTTAATTCTTTCCGACGGACTCGAGTCCGGTCGAAAAATCTGCTCGTCTGTGTGCTAGTCCAACAGACAAAAAACAACGCTAGGGCAGCTATTGGCTACTGGCTATGAACTTCCTTATTCTAGTCCGGTATGTCCCTTTTTGTCAATACAATGCACCACAACGCACTACAGTCTATTACAGTGTTTCTCAACCTGAGTCTCCTTTGTGTCCCCCCCCCCCCTCCCCGGGGTGTTACAAGCATGAGAACCAGTTTGCCCTGGATCAAAGATGGATGTAAGGACTCTGTTCCGGGGGGGGGGGGGGGGTGTGTGAAGATGGGGAGACACTGATGTGATGGGAGCCTCTTAAACTGTGATGAGGAGACTCTATGATGAGGGGCCTCTGATGTGTAGGGCAGACTTTGTTGTGATGGGGGGGGGCTACTCTGACGTGGAAGGGGACCTCTCACGTTAGAACACTGACATGATGGGGGATTCTGATGTGACGGGGACCTCTGATGTGATGGGGGAACCTCCGATGTGATGGGGGAACCTCCGATGTGAAGAGGAAATTCTGATGTGATGGGGCAACCTCTGATGTAATGGGAGACCTCTGATGTGATGGGGGAACCTCTGATGTGATTGGGGACCTTTGATGTGATGGGGGAACCTCTGATGTGATTGGGGACCTTTGATGTGATGGGGGAACCTCTGATGTGATGCGGCAACCTCTGATGTAATGGGAGACCTCTGATGTGATGGGGGAACCTCTGATGTAATGGGAGACCTGTGTGTAATGGGAGACCTGTGATGTGATGGGAGGACCTCTGATGTGATGGGGGAACCTCTGATGTAATGGAAGACCTCTGATGTGATGGGGGAACCTCTGATGTGATAGGGGAGACCTCTGATGTGATGGGAGACCTCTGATGTGATAGGAGATCTCTGATGTGAGCGGGGAACCTCTGATAAGATGGTGGAACCTCTGATGTGATGGGGAAACCTCTGATGTGATGGGGAAACCTCTGATGTGATGACCTCTGATGTGATGGGGAACCTTTGATGTGATGGGAGATCTCTAAAGTGATTGGAGGACCTCTGATGTGATGACCTCTGATGTGATGACCTCTGATGTGACGGGAGGACCTCTTATGTGATGGGAGACCTCTAATGTGATTGGGGGACCTCTGATGTGACGGTAGGACCTCTGATGTGATGGGAGATCTCTAAAGTGATTGGGGGACCTCTGATGTGACAGGAGGACCTCTGATGTGATGGGAGACCTCTGATGTGATGGGGGAACCTCTGATGTGATGGGAGACATCTGATGTGATGGGAGATCTCTAAAGTGATTGGAGGACCTCTGATGTGACGGGAGGACCTCTTATGTGATGGGAGACCTCTAATGTGATAGGGGGACCTCTGATGTGACGGTAGGACCTCTGATGTGATGGGAGATCTCTAAAGTGATTGGGGGACCTCTGATGTGACAGGAGGACCTCTGATGTGACAGGAGGACCTCTGATGTGACAGGAGGACCTCTGATGTGATGGGAGACCTCTGATGTGATGGGGGAACCTCTGATGTGATGGGAGACATCTGATGTGATGGGAGATCTCTAAAGTGATTGGAGGACCTCTGATGTGATGGGAGACCTCTGATGTGATGGGAGACCTCTGATGTGATTGGGGGACCTCTGATGTGATGGAAGCATCTCTGATATGAGCGGGGAACCTCTGATAAGATGGGGAAACCTCTGATGTGATGGAGAAATCTCTGATTTGATGGTGGGGCTCTTATGTGATGGGGGAAGCTCTAATGTGAAGTTCATTTTTTTGTCAAGGTGGTTGGGTGCATCGTCGCCGATTCAGGTTTCCCACTGATAAGCACCATTTATATTCTTTACATTTTTGACTGGGGGGCCTTGAGCTTTTGCATACTTCTAAAGGGTACCGCAACCAAAAAAGGTTAAGAAACGCTGGTCTTTTAGACCCCTGATCTCGCCCAAAACTTTGCTCGATCTGCTTCTTTCTCTGGCCAGCGCTACCCAACTTTGACAGCCCTGGCTAATGTTCAGAGCAGAGCGCTTTCAGGTTCACACCACAGGGGGGAAATGGCTTTGAATCGATTTCTACTGTTCTTCCCACTGACCACAAATGAAAGGGACAATTTTTCCACTGACCACCAATTAAAAGGGACATTCTCCCCACTGATCACCAATGTAAGGGACATTCTTCCCACTGATCACCAATGTAAGGGACATTCTTCCCACTGATCACCAATGTAAGGGGACTTTCTTCCCACTGATCACCAATGTAAGGGACATTCTTCCCACTGATCACCAATGTAAGGAGCATTCTTCCCACTGACCACCAATGTAAGGGACATTCTTCCCACTGATCACCAATGTAAGGAGCATTCTTCCCACTGACCACCAATGTAAGGAGCATTCTTCTCACTGACCTCCAATTTAAGGACCATTCTTCCCACTGACCACCAATGTGAGAAGCCTTCTTCCCACTGACCAAAGTAAGGAGCATTCTTCCCACTGACCACCAAAGTAAGGAGCATTCTTCCCACTGACCACCAAAGTAAGGAGCATTCTTCCCACTGATCACCAATGTAAGGGGCATTCTTCCCACTGATCACCAATGTAAGGGACATTCTTCCCACTGACCACCAATGTAAGGGACATTCTTCCCACTGATCACCAATGTAAGGAGCATTCTTCCCACTGACCACCAATGTAAGGAGCATTCTTCTCACTGACCTCCAATTTAAGGACCATTCTTCCCACTGACCACCAATGTGAGAAGCCTTCTTCCCACTGACCAAAGTAAGGAGCATTCTTCCCACTGATCACCAATGTAAGGAGCATTCTTCCCACTGACCACCAATGTAAGGGACATTCTTCCCACTGATCACCAATGTAAGGAGCATTCTTCCCACTGACCACCAATGTAAGGAGCATTCTTCTCACTGACCTCCAATTTAAGGACCATTCTTCCCACTGACCACCAATGTAAGGAGCATTCTTCCCACTGACCAAAGTAAGGAGCATTCTTCCCACTGACCACCAAAGTAAGGAGCATTCTTCCCACTGACCACCAAAGTAAGGAGCATTCTTCCCACTGATCACCAATGTAAGGGGCATTCTTCCCACTGATCACCAATGTAAGGGACATTCTTCCCACTGATCACCAATGTAAGGGACATTCTTCCCACTGACCACCAAAGTAAGGAGCATTCTTCCCACTGACCACCAAAGTAAGGAGCATTCTTCCCACTGATCACCAATGTAAGGGGCATTCTTCCCACTGATCACCAATGTAAGGAACATTCTTCCCACTGATCACCAATGTAAGGAACATTCTTCCCACTGATCACCAATGTAAGGGACATTCTTCCCACTGATCACCAATGTAAGGAACATTCTTCTCACTGATCACCAATGTAAGGGACATTCTTCTCACTGATCACCAATGTAAGGAACATTCTTCCCACTGATCACCAATGTAAGGGACATTCTTCCCACTGATCACCAATGTAAGGGACATTCTTCCCACTGATCACCAATGTAAGGGACATTCTTCCCACTGATCACCAATGTAAGGAACATTCTTCCCACTGATCACCAATGTAAGGGACATTCTTCCCACTGATCACCAATGTAAGGAACATTCTTCTCACTGATCACCAATGTAAGGGACATTCTTCTCACTGATCACCAATGTAAGGAACATTCTTCCCACTGATCACCAATGTAAGGGACATTCTTCCCACTGATCACCAATGTAAGGGACATTCTTCCCACTGATCACCAATGTAAGGGACATTCTTCCCACTGATCACCAATGTAAGGGACATTCTTCCCACTGATCACCAATGTAAGGGACATTCTTCCCACTGATCACCAATGTAAGGAGCATTCTTCCCACAGATCACCAATGTAAGGGACATTCTTCCCACTGATCACCAATGTAAGGGACATTCTTCCCACTGATCACCAATGTAAGGAACATTCTTCTCACTGATCACCAATGTAAGGGACATTCTTCTCACTGATCACCAATGTAAGGAACATTCTTCCCACTGATCACCAATGTAAGGGACATTCTTCCCACTGATCACCAATGTAAGGGACATTCTTCCCACTGATCACCAATGTAAGGGACATTCTTCCCACTGATCACCAATGTAAGGGACATTCTTCCCACTGATCACCAATGTAAGGGACATTCTTCCCACTGATCACCAATGTAAGGAGCATTCTTCCCACTGATCACCAATGTAAGGAGCATTCTTCCCACCGATCACCAATGTAAGGAGCATTCTTCCCACCGATCACCAATGTAAGGGACATTCTTCCCACCGATCACCAATGTAAGGAACATTCTTCCCACTGATCACCAATGTAAGGGACATTCTTCCCACTGATCACCAATGTAAGGAGCATTCTTCCCACTGATCACCAATGTAAGGAGCATTCTTCCCACCGATCACCAATGTAAGGAGCATTCTTCCCACCGATCACCAATGTAAGGAACTTTATTCCAACTTCTCAATTATGTTATAAAGTGCAGCTCTGGGTGTAAAATGTTATTTGTTCATACCAATGTTCCATGAGCTGCAGGTAATTATTAGCAGAGGTTCCATGAGACTTACAATGATTTCAGAGGTTCTTGTGGTTGTTGTTGCAATGTGATAGTGTGAATGGTCCCTAACAGACGGCAGAAGAAGAATGAGAGCGCTTATGATTCATCCAAACTATGGTGGTGCAGAGCCGGAAACTCAGGTTTGGATTTTCTATGTACAAAGCCCACCCCTAGATTAAATGGGTTTTAAGCAGAATGCCCCCTTTAAAATGGTTGTAACCCCTTACATATACCCAGTAAAGGGACTATGCTGATATAAGGAGATGAAACAAATCCTCCTACATAATTTGTATCTGTTTATCTGTAGTATTCTCTTCTCTACATCCATTCAAAGTGCTGAATTTATAAGGTCGTCTGAGAGTTCAGAAACAAGCGGGTGGAGAGCTGAAATTACACTCTGCAGAGCTCAGTGAGGAGAGCTCTGACAGCTGATTGGAGGGAAGAGACACACCCCTTTCACACAGCACACAGGAACAGAGCTGAGGCTGTCAATCTGCTGGAGCTCCCTCCCCTGTCACCATTTTCCTCTTGGTGTCAGAAAAAGTTGTCAGAATTGATTCATGCTGATAGAAGATTAATGAGGCAGCAGACAGAAACAACACTTAGTGCTCTGGATTGAGACAAGTACACTCTATAGAGGGATATGCTTTGTTCAGATTTCATGCCTGAGGTTTACAACCACTTCAACAATATAACAGCATTCTGGAAAATCTTTCAAAAAAAGGAATTTATTCACATAAAGTAGATCTAAAGCCCAAACCTACGTTTCCATTTCGGATGGAAAAAGGAATTGTTGAAGCCCCTGTTGGGTTTACCATTGAGGAGATTTTCCTTCACTTCCTGTCCCCTAGAACCAAGGAAATCTCTCCAAAGTGAGGGGACATGATCCAGGGGTGGACTGACAACTCATGGGGCCCCCCGGGCAATAGGAGATTATGGGGTCACACAGTATACACACACAGTATACAATCACACAGTATACACATACATGTACACATAGTATACACAGACATGTTTCTATTGGCTGAGAAGGTACTGGAGAGGTGGGGCAGCTATAATCTCAGGATTTTTGTGGTAAGGGACATTTCAGAGGCAGATATAAAAAAAAACACAGATTTTTACATACTGTCCCTGGTTTTACTTCGGCAGGCAACCCAGATGGAGCCCCCTAGTGGCCCGGGGGCCCTCGGGCAGTGCCAAGTGGCCGAATGGTCAGTCCGCCCCTGGGGACATCCCTTCTGGGATAGTTGCCAAGGAAACCGGTGTCCCCATTGGAAGATTTTGTCTCTAATCCTGTTCTGCTGACAACTCAAAATGTTGGATTTCCCCCTCAATTCCTGTCCCAGTGACAAAGGCCACCAGGACAAATATAAGCAGAATCTAAGAGAAAGAGTTATGCCTGGGCTTATGCAAGGAAACAGCAGTTAACGTTAGGTAATTATACTTATACATAGATCCTTATGAATAATGTATATTTGGTCCTTTATTCAGATTTACTTACTGTACAAAGAGTTTTAGCAGTGGTAAGTGAAAATATATCTCCAAAGAAAACGATTTATTTTTTGATAGAATGGTTAAAACACTTTTTTTTTTGTCTCTTCGGGAAAGTTTACCTTCACATTCTGGGACACAACAGGAAGTGAAAGGAAATCGCCCCAAAGCAATAGCAAATCCTCCTTTGGAGAGTTGTCACCAGAGCAGGTGTCCCCATTGAACGATTTTTCCCTCTCTGGTGACACCTGCAATATTTTGGACTGCTCCATTTTTGAGGTTGTGGAACCAACAGGGCTGCAACTAGGCTTTAGGTGGCCTTTAGGTGACCCCGAAGCCACCTTCAAATAATAAAGATGAACAAACAGCCAATATTTATCCTGCCCAATTATAAGACTTGTGCAGTTCTAGTCTTGCAGTTGTGCCTGGGTCGCTCCTCGCTGCCAACCCATGTTCCTCACAAGATATAGAGCTCCTATACCAGTGATGGCGAACCTTTTTGAGCCCGAGTGCCCAAACTGAAATAAATACATTGGTTTTGTGTTGCAAAGTGCCAACACGGCAATTCGCGAGAGAGAGAGAGAAAGAGGGGGCAGAGAGAGAGGGGGCAGAGATATGCTGAAAGAGAGAGGGAACCGAGAGAGTGAGAGGGGCTGAGAGAGAGGGGGGCAGAGAGAGAGGGGTGTGAGAGATATGCTGAGAGAGAGGGAGGGGGGGTGTGAGAGAGATGCTGAGAGAGGGGGAACAGAGAGAGGGGACAGAGAGAGAGGGGTGTGAAAGATATGCTGAAAGAGAGAGGGAACAGAGAGAGGGAGGGGGGCTGAGAGAGAGGGAGGGGGGCTGAGAGAGGGGGAGGGGGGCTGTGAGAGAGGGAGGGAGGGGGGTGTGAGAGAGAGGGGCAACAGAGAGAGGGGCTGAGAGAGAGGGAGGGGGGTGTGAGAGAGATGCTGAGAGAGGGGGAACAGAGAGAGGGAGGGGGGCTGAGAGAGAGGGGGACAGAGAGAGAGGGGTGTGAGAGATATGCTGAAAGAGAGAGGGAACAGAGAGAGGGAGGGGGGTGTGAGAGAGAGAGGGGTGTGAGAGAGAGGGAGAGGGGCTGAGAGAGGGGGATGTGAGAGAAATGCTGAGAGAGAGGTGAGCTGAGAGGGAGGGGGAACAGAGAAAGAGAAGAGGGACATAGGAGAGAGAGAAGAGGGACAGAGAGAGATAGGGGTGCGAGAGAGATGCTGAGAGAGGGGTGAACTGAGAGAGAGGGGGGACACAAAGAGGGGGGGACACAAAGAGGGGGGCTGAAAGAGAGGGATGGGGGCAAGTCGTATAAGTGTGAAAGGGGCCTAAAAGGACTAGTACACATGCGCGTATTCCTAGTCCTCTGCTGCAACGTCAAGCTAAAAACATTTTTTTTTAAGTTTTGGATAGATCGGGGAGAGATCAAAACCCCTGTTTGTTTGTTTTTTCAGTGCTATCTGGGGCTGCAGTAATGAGCTTTTCAACCACTTTCTGTCCCGATCACCATGGTTTCACCACACCGGAAGTAAGAGACAATTTGCAACAATACAATGGTTATTAGACTTTCCCAATTCATTGTTCATTTTTGTCGGTATTGGTTTTGGAGAGTTCCTCTCACTTCCTGTCTGATAAAACATTAGCAGGAAAGGAAGAGGAGAAATCGCTCCTGGATATCAGTAAACCCAGAAAATGTTATCAAGTATTTACCATAATTTTCCTTTCCTGGTGCCAATTCACGGCAGTATACGCAGTGCTGACTGGTATAGTAACATGAATTGGCACCAGGAAATTGAAAAATTGTATGAAATACTTACCATAATTTTCCTTTCCAGGCTCCTATCCATGGCAACATATAGAATGCTAACTAGTGTGCTACTATGTAGGCACCAGGAAACCAGAAAATTGTATAAGTCTTGTCGTAGTTTTCCTTATCTGGTTCTTTTCCATGGCAATGTATGAAACACTTACTAGTATGATGCCATGTAGGCCCCAGGAAACCAGAACATACAAATACTTACCACATTTTTCCATTTCTTGTTTTCCAATTATGACAGCATAAGGAATGCTTACTAGTATACTATCATTAGGCCCCAGAAAACTGGAAAATCGTATCAAATATTTACCACAATTTTACAAGTTTGGTTCTTATCTGGTTCTGTAGACCAGTGTTTCTCAACTCCGGTCCTCAAGGCACCCCAACAGGTCATGTTTTCAGGCTGTCCGTTATTTTGCACAGGTGATTTAATCCGTTTCACTGCCTTAGTAATTACCACAGCCATTTCATCTGAGGGAAATCCTGAAAACATGACCTGTTGGTGCGCCTCGAGGACTGGGAGTTGAGAAACACTGCTGTAGACAACAGGAAAATTGTATCACACACCTACCACAATTTCCTAGCGCCTATCCACGGCAGCATAGGGACCGCTAATATTATGTTGCCTTGAAAAATCCAGATTTACATAATTTACCAAATACTTACCATAATTTTCCTTTCCTGGTGCCTATCCATAGCAGCATACTAAATGTTTACTAGTATACTGCCATTTAGGCACCAGAAAACTGGTAAATTGTATCAAATATTTACCATAATTTAACCTTCCTGGTTCTTATTCATGGTAGCCTACGGAACTACTATGTTGCCATGTAGACACCAGAAAAATTGTATACAATTTTTTACCATAATTTTTCCTTTCCTGGTGCCTATGCAGGGTAGCATACAGAATGCTTCCTATTATGCTGCCATGTAGGCTCCAGCAAAGCAGAAAATTATATCAAATGCTTAACATTTTACTTTAACGTCTTATCCATGGCAGCAAAGGAAACACTTACTATTATGTTACCATGTAGACACCAGGAAAACTGTATTAAAAACTTACCACAAGTCCTGAAGCCTATCCATGGTAGAAAATGCAACGCTTAATATTATGTTGCCAAGAACATTCTTACAAAAATTTTCCTTGGTTGGTGCCTATCAATGGCACCATACCGAATGCTTACTAGTATGCTGTCATGTAGGCCCCAGGAAGCCAGAAAATTGTATCAAATGCTTACCGTAATTTTCTTGGTTCCTATTTATGGCAGCATATGGAATGCTTACTAGTATACTGACATTTAGGCACCAGAAAACTGAAAAGTTGCATCAAACACCTACAATAATTTGATTTTTCTGGTTCTTATCCATGGCAGCATCTAGAATGCTTACTAGTATGTTGCCTTGTAGACACCAAACAAATTCTATCAAATAACCATACTTCCTTGCCTGGTGCCCATCTTTGGAAGCATAATAAATGCTTACTAGTATGCTGCCATGTAGGGCCCAGTAAAAACAGAAAATTGTATCAAATGCTTACAGTAATTTTCCTTTCCTGGTTCCTATTTATGGCATCACTTCTGATTCTTTACCACTCTATCCGAAACTAAGGAAAAAAGTTTTGGCTAGACGTACACCTTTATTGATATTTTCATTGCACAGGTTGTAAGACCTTAAAAAGGCATATTGGGGGCATGAAGTCTGAAAACACCCCACAACTTTTTTTTCATGGTTGAAACTTTTTGACTGTTTTGTTTCATACCTTTCATTCCTGCGTTTTCGAGCTTACCTGACGTAGCAGAGCGTTGGTATCTATGGATCCTTGCTGCTGTTGGGCGATCGTTACTCCCAGTACCAGGGTATGTATTCCACAGGAAACGGTGGTGATCAGGACAATGGGCGTAAGGCGAAGGGGCAGGGTGATGAAGAACGAAAACACAAAGAAGGCTTGCCAACCGACTGTGTCGCTGGCTTCATGGAAGTGGGCGAAATTGAGGCCCAGATAGGAGAAAATCTGTGCGGCAATCAATATCCACAGGATGTAGGGGACGAATTTGCGGGAAATACGATCCGGTAACAGCCCAAACTTGCATAGGACGAACAGCAAGAGATGGGCCAGGAGCCCAACCGCAGCCACCAAGGTAGAAGCCAACTTGTCTTGGGTGTAGACCACAGCGCACATAACGATAACGTAGCAGTCAAAGAGGGCAGCGAAAACCACTAGAACCAGGAGCGTCTCGTGACGTTGCCGGCGAAAGTAAGTTTGGTAGAGATTTTCCAGCGACTCGGGTGCGAAGGTAAGCCGCATAAACCGCGGCAGGCAGAGACAGCAGCCCGAGCTCCGCACCGTGACTTCATGCGTCCGGCCGACTCCATGATCCGGGTCCGAAGGCAAGCTCACCGAGTAATCCGCCGAATACTCCGCCGAGTACTCCGGCTCTGAAAAGGCCCGGTTTCGCGGCATCTTTTCCTGGAAGGGGCTTCGGCAAACTGAACGAAGAGATCCTTCTTAAACTTTTCCGAAGATGGCGAACTTCTCTCCACCTTTACCAGAGGCCGTTCGGAAGCCTCATCTCCCACGTATGGATCAAGAGCCGCTATCGCCGAAAAAGGGGTCGCAGCTACCCCAGTTGCAATATGCCTTCCACCAGTTTCATTCTGATCGCTTCCGAATTTCTGCTGATTAAAAAAGTCTTGCTACATTTTGAGTCATTTTTTTAAAAATCTTTTTTCAAAAAAATTTCTAAAAAAAAATTTCACAGAAACACTTGGTCATTTTTTTTTCTCGGCGGCATCGTAGTCGCAGGTATAAAAAGCCTTAACACAAATCCAATCGCGCATTTGGTACGTCAATAAGTATGGGACCCCCTCCTTTTTTTTTTTTTTTCTCAGCCAAGACCACCGTTGAAAATCTCCATTGGGGTTTGAAGGCAGGTGCTTGTGTCTGTCTTACCAGGATAAGCCCGGAGCTCCGTGTAGCCGATCCAACGCATATGTTTTTCTTTGCCTCGCCGCGTTCCCCTTGTGCAATCTGTTGTTTTTTTTTTGTTTTTTTTTTAATCAAAGAACACAGTGTAATTCCTCCCAAAGCCTGGATCTTGCATCCTCAATCAGGCACGACTCGTGACAGAAACGTTGAGAAGCAAAAAATCTGCATGTTCAAATCCCACGTACGGCCAAACATCCCTCGGCAAATAGAATATTAAAAAAAAAAAAAAATATATCAAAAAATTTGGTAAAAATTTTTAAAAAAGGGCAGCAAAAATCTGATGAGCTTCTCGCTATGGTGGATTAAAAAATAAATAGATGATACAGTAAAGGTGGTGGTGCAATGGATTAAATTGTGAGGCGATTTGAAGGTGCGAGTCGAAGGATGGGTAAGCTGGAATCTCTAGTGGTTCAGGTCGGGGGGATGCGAAGGCTGGGTACGTTTTTCTCCATGGCAAGGGAAGAACGTTGAGGAAGAGAGCTGCATCCAAGGATTCCAAGCCTCCTGGGAATCACACAAAGGAGGGAGCAACAGACAGCTGTCACATGCATCCAGATGTCTGCAGCCAGATCTCCTGGCCAGTGCACAATCCCATGTACTGGTAGTCAACCACACAGGTCTCAGCCCGCAGTCCCAATGTGGTGGCAAGTCTTCCTGATCACAAATGCTTGGAGGGGGTTCCAGATTCAGCTTCATTCACATCCCATCCATCTTTGCTGCTGCTGCTATTGCTGCTTCTCTCCCCCTCTGCATCCTCCACCCCCCTGCTGCTGCTGCCTGCCTGTTCCTTCCAGCCTTGTGTCTTGTGCCTGCTAGGTCCAAATCTGCCATCTGCTGGACATAGATGGAAATGCCATAGGAAAAAGCATTTCTCAACCTTTTTTTTTTTCCCCTATCAGGGCACCCTTTAAAATTATGCAAATTCTTGAGGCACCCCAGTCTAAAAAAGGAAAAATTGTAAATGTTACTTATCAACGGGAAACCTGAGCCTGGGACAACCACAAAACCACCTTAATTACATAATTACATAGTTGGTAAGGTTAAATAAAGACACCAGTCCATCCAGTTTAACGTGTATGCATGTGTGCGGCTGCCATTTCCCATATCTCTGAATGTTGCCTTTATAGTTACATACACCTTGATTAAATTTACTTCACACCAGAGCCCCACCCCCCCATCACATTAAAGTCCCCCCTACACACCAAAGATCAACTATCGCAACAGAGGTCCCCTCATCACATTAGAGGTCTCACATCGGAGGTCCCCCCCCCCATCACATCAGAGGTCCCCCTCCAAGACATTAGTGGTCCCCCTATCATATCTGAGGTCCTCCCATCACATCAGAGGTCTCACATCAGAGGTCCCTCTCATTACATCAGTGGTTCTCCTATCAGATCAGATGTCCCCCACCACATCAGAGGTCCCCCCATCACATCAGAGGTCCTCCCCATCACATCAGAGGTCCTCCCCCCATCACATCAGAGGTCTCACATCAGAGGTCCCCCCCCATCATCACATCATCACATCAGAGGTCCTCCCTCATCACATCAGAGGTCCTCCCCCATCACATCAGAGGTCCTCCCCATCACATCAGAGGTCCTCCCCAATCACATCAGAGGTCCTCCCCCCATCACATCAGAGGTCCTCCCCCATCACATCAGAGGTCCCCCTCATCACATCAGAGGTCCCCACATCACATGTCCCCCATTACATCAGTGATCCTCCCCATTACATCAGAGCCCCACCATCACCATCAGAGGTCTCCCAACCACATCAGAGCCCCCCCCCCCCTCCATCACATCAGTGGTCCCCCTATCACATCAGAGGTTCTCCCCTCACCTCAGAGGTCCTCCTGTCCTCCCATCACATCAGAGGTCCTCCCATCACACCAGAGGTCCCCCATCACACCAGAGGTCTCCCCATCCCACCAGAGGTCCTCCCATCACATCAGAGGTCCTCCCATCACATCAGAGGTCCTCCCATCACACCAGAGGTCTCCCCCATCACATCACATCAGAGGTCCCCATCACACCAGAGGTCTCCCCACCCCACCAGAGGTTCTCCCAATCACATCAGAGGACTCACATCACATCAGATGTCTCCCATTACATCAGAGGTTCTCCCAATTACATCAGAGGTCTCCCAATTACATCAGCGGTCTCCCAATTACATCAGAGGTTCCCCCATCACATCAGAGGTCTCACATCACATCACAGGTCTCACATCACATCACAGGTCTCACATCACATCACAAGTCTCACATCACATCACAGGTTCCTTCCCCCCTTTATTACATCAGTGGTCCCCCTATCATATCAGAGGTCCCCCCATCACATCAGAGCCCCACCATCACATCAGGGGTCTTCTAATCACATCATAGGTCCTCCCATCACATCAGAGGGCCCCCCATTACATCAGTGGTCCCCTGGTCATATCAGAGGTCCCCCATCACATCAGAGTTCTCCTAATCACATCAGAGTTCTCACACCACATCAGAGGTCCCCACCATAACATCAGAGGTCCCCACCATAACATCAAAGGTCCCCATCACATCAGAGGTCCTCCCATCAGAAGTCTCCCATAACATCAGAGGGCCCCCCCCCCCCATCATACCAGAGTCCTCCTTCATACCCTTGGCACCCCTTCTATCAGAGCCCCCTAAACATGTCAGTGGCCCCCCATAACTTCAGTGGTCGCCTTCACATAAAATTCCCCTCTTTACATCAGAGGTCCCCCTATAATGACCCTTCCATTACATCACAGCCTCCCCTTTCACATCACGGTTTTACCTTCATAACAGAGGTCTCTCCAAACATCACTGTCCCCTCTTCATATCAGAATCCCCCATCACCTCAGAGGTCTCCCTATGACATCAGAGGTCCTTTCCAGGTTCTTATCTATGGGAACATAAGAAATGCCTACTAGTAGGCTACCATGTGCAAACCAGGAAATCTGGTAGTAATGTAGTAATTTTCCTTTCCTGGTTCTTATTTATGACAATGTATGGAACCCTTTCCAGAATGATGCCATGTAGGCACTATGGTTGCCACCTCATCCCTTTAAACCCGAACACATATTAATTACACAGTTTCTGTGGCTGATTAAGGTGGTAATTAAACTCACTTGGTGCCTTATCTGCATTTAATTAGCCTCAGAACCTGTGTAATTCATATGTGTTCGGGTTTAAAGGGATGAGGTGGCAACTCTAGTAGGCACCAAGAAACATATTAAATGCTTGCCATAATTTACCTTACCTGGTTCCTATCCATGGCAACATATGGAATGCCGAGCCCAATGGTGGAACCCCTTGGGGGCTTGGGTCGCTGCTTTTCTGTTACAACCATGTGGTTGTTTCAGCGAGATTCTTATCAATAGCAGCATACGGAACTGGTTACTAGTACAGTGCCTTGCAAAAGTATTCACCCCCCCTTGGCTTTTTACCTATTTTGTTTAACATGCATTAATAAAATTTTCCACAACATGTTACATTACAGCCTTTAGTTCAATGTTTTTTTTAATCTGATTTATATGTGATGGATCACAACACAATAGTCTAAGTTGGTGAAGTAAAATTAGAAAAATATATACCGTATTTATCGGCGTATAACACGCACCCCAAGTTTAGGAGGGAATATTAAGGGAAAAAACTTTTAGGAGGGAAGTTTAAGGAAAAAAAATTACATTTAAATGCCCATCAATGCAGCCTTATCAGTGTCCATCTTCAGCCTTGTCCATCATTGCAGCCTTGCCCAGTGCAGCCTTGCCCAGTGCAGCCTTGCCCAGTGCCTTTGCAGCCTTGCCCAGTGCAGCCTTGATTTAAAATTGGCGCAGAGTGGAGAGGACGAGCGCCGCGTGACATAATACCGAAAACCGCGTGTTCGTGTAGTCTCGGCTCTGCTCGCAGTCAGGGGAGGGACTGCGAGAGGAGCCAAAAATAGCCGAACTCGGATTTCTTTATGTTGTCGGCGCTCGACTCCTCTCGCAATCAGTGGAGGTGGGGCGGGACTGCGAGAGGAGCCGAGACTAGCCAAAAATACACGCGGCTTTCGGTATTACGGCTCCGCTCGCCCCCCTCAAAAAAAATCAGCGGGGATCGGCGTATAACACGCACCCACGATTTTCCCCTGATTTATACGCCGATAAATACGGTACATAAAACTATTTTTCAGAATAAAAAAATGATAATTGGCATGTTGTATGTATTCACCTCCTTTGTTATGAAGCCCATAAAAAGCTGTGCTGCAACCAATTACCTTCAGAAGTCACACAATTAGTGAAATGATGTCCCTGTGTGCAATCTAAGTGTCACATGATCTGTCATTACATATACACACCTTTCTAAAAGGCCCCAGAGGCTGCAACACCTAAGCAAGAGGCACCACTAACCAAACACTGCCATGAAGACCAAGGAACTCTCCAAACAAATAAGGGACAATGTTGTTGAGAAGTACAAGTCAGGGTTGGGTTATAAAAAAATATTCAAATCTTTGATGATCCCTAGGAGCCCCATCAAATCTATCATAACCAAATGGAAAGAACATGGCACAACAGCAAACCTGCCAAGAGACGGCCGCACACCAAAACTCACGGACCGGGCAAGGAGGGCATTAATTGGAGAGGCAGCACATAGACCTAAGGAAACCCTGGAGGAGCTGCAGAGACTGGAGTATCTGTACATAGGACGACAATAAGCCGTACGCTCCATAGAGTTGGGCTTTATGGCAGAGTGACCAGAAGAAAGACATTACTTTCAGCAAAAAACAAAATGGCACATTTTGAGTTTGCGAAAAGGCATGTGGGAGACTCCCAAAATGTATGGAGGAAGGTGCTCTGGTCTGATGAGACTTAAATTGAACTTTTTGGCCATCAAAGAAAACGCTATGTCTGGAGCAAACCCAACACATCACATCACCTAAAGAACACCATCCCCACTGTGAAACATGGTGGTGGCAGCATCATGCTGTGGGGATGTTTTTCAGCAGTCAGGACTGGGAAACTGGTCAGAGTTGAGGGAAAGATGGATGGTGCTAAATACAGGGATATTCTTGAGCAAAACCTGTACCACTCTGTGTGTGATTTGAGGCTAAGACGGAGGTTCACCTTCGAGTAGGACAATGACCCCAAACACACTGCTAAGGCAACACTTGAGTGGTTTAAGGGGAAACAGGTAAATGTGTTGGAATGGCCTAGTCAAAGCCAAGACCTCAATCCAATAGAAAATCTGTGGTCAGACTTAAAGATTGCTGTTCACAATTGCAAACCATCCAACTTGAAGGAGCTGGAGCAGTTTTGCAAGGAGGAATGGGCAAAAATCCCAGTGGTAAGATGTGGCAAGACTCATAGAGACTTGGAGCTGTGATAGCCGCAAAAGGTGGCTCTACAAAGTATTGACTTTAGGGGGGTGAATTGACATTGACTTTTTCTGTTATTTTGTCCTATTTGTTATTTGCTTCACAATAATAAACAAAAACAAAAAAACATCTTCAAAGTTGTGGGCATGTTCTGTAAATTAAATGATGCAAATCCTCAAACAATCCATGTTAATTCCAGGTTGTGAGGCAACAAAACATGAAAAATGCCAAAGGGGGTGAATACTTTTGCAGGGCACTGTAAGTGGCCATGTCAAAACCAGAAAAATTGCATCATATACTTACCAATATTTTATTTTCCTGGTGCCTAGTCAGAGTAGTAAATGGAATGCTTACTAATATGCTGCCATGTTGGTACCAGGAAACTAGAAAATAGTATCAAATAGTTACCATTATTTTACTTTCCTGGTTCTTATCTATGGCATCCCACGGAATGCTTACTATTATGTTACCATGTAACAAACAACCACCTTAGTTACATTGTTACATAATTACATAGTTGGTAAGCTAGAATAAAGATACCAGTCCTTCCAGTTCAACGTGTATGTACCTTGCGTTTATAGTTACATACGCCTTGATGTAATTCATTTTACATCAAAGGCCGACCATCGCATCAGAGGTCTCCCATCATATTAGAGGTCCCCCTTCACATCAGAGCCCCCATCACATCAGAAGTCCCCCTTCACATCAGAAGTCCCCTTCACATCAGAGCCCTCCATCACATCAGAAATCCCCCAATCATATCAGAGGTCCCTCCTTCATATCAGACACACCCCTTTAACATTAGAGGTCTCCCATCACATCAGAGGGCCCCTCACTTCACATCAGAGATCCCCCTTTTAAATCAGAGGTCTCCCATCACATCAGAGCCCCACTAAAACATCAGAGGTCCTCCTCTTTACATCAGAGGTCCCCCCATCACATAAGAGGTCTCCCATCATAGTAGAGGTCCCCCTTCACATCAGAGCCCCCCATCACATCAGAAGTCCCCCAATCATATCACAGGTCCCTCCTTCATATCAGACATCCCGCTTTAACATCAGAGGTCTTCCATCACATGAGAGCCCCACTACAACATCAGAGGTCCTCCTCTTTACATCAGAGGTCTCCCAATCACATCAGAGGTCTCCCTTCACATCAGAGATTCCCCTTCCACATCAGAGATGCCCCATCACATCAGAGCCCCACTACAACATCAGAGGTCCTCCTCTTTACATCAGAGGTCTCCCAATCACATCAGAGACTCCCCATCACATCAGAGCCCCACTACAACATCAGAGGTCTCCCATCACATGAGAGCCCCACTACAACATCAGAGGTCCTCCTCTTTACATCAGAGGTCTCCCTTCACATCAGAGATTCCCCTTCCACATCAGAGCCCCACTACAACATCAGAGGTCCCCCCTTCACATCAGAGGTCCCCCCATCACATCAGAAGTCCCCCCATCACATCAGAAGTCCCCCAATCATATCAGAGGTCCCTCCCTTAATAGCAGACATCCATCACCCTTTAACATCAGAGGTCTCCCATCACATCAGAGCCCCACTACAACATCAGAGGGCCTCCTCTTTACATGAAAAGTCCCCCCATCACATCAGAAGTCCCCCAATCATATCAGAGGTCCCTCCTTAACATCCAAGGTCCCCAATTATCACATCATGGTTCCCCCATCATCAAATTAGAGCCACCCCCTTCATATGAAAGTTCCCTCTTTTACATCAGAGGTCCCCCCATCACGTCAGAGGTTCCCCCATCACATCAGAGCCCCACCATCACATTAGAGGTCCCCCTTCATATCGAAGTTCCCTCTTTCACATCAGAAGGTTCTCTTCACATCAGAGCCCCCCCATCCAATCAGAGGTCCCTCCTTAACATCAGAGGTCCCCAATTATCACATCATAGGTCCCCCATCATAGGTCCCCCTCTTCATATCAAAGTTCCCTCTTTCACATCAGAGGTCCCCCATCACGCCAGAGGGCTCCCTTCACATCAGAGCTCCCCCTCCCCCATCAGAACCCCACCATCACATCAGTGATCCCCCTATCAAATCAGAGGTCCCCCATCACATCAGAGTCTGCCTTAACACCATTGGCAACCATCCACGAAAACTACAGAGGTCCCCTTCACATAACTATCCCTTCTTCTATCACACACGTGTCAAACACAAGGCCCGCGGGCCGAATCAGGCCCAAGAGGTCATTTTATGTGGCCCTCGCACCTCTCCTACAGCTGCAGAACCCCCCCTCGTCACTGTCCCATCTTGTCTCAGCAGTTAGTGGCAAAGGGGAGGACAGAACTCTTCCAACAGATCTTACACCTTTCTGTGTAGCCTCTGCACCCCGCCACCAGTGGCGTCTCCAGCTTTCATATTTAGGAGGGGCACATGGGGGGACAGGGACAAAAGTAGGGGGGCAACTATAAAATGCAATTTTACTACGATCCCCAGGGTGGCAGAAAACAAGAGATATATGTCACCAGCATACCAAGAAAATATAAGGGTCCAAAGCAGTGGGAGAACTATCAGGGTTGCAAAGGTTGTCTTGCCACCGGGCCTTGGTGTTCTGCCACTGTGGTGTTCCCCAGCCTCCTCTTGCTGTCCTGCCCCTGCTATTGACAGTGCTGGTCTGGCATCTGTCTCCTTGGCAGTGGCAGCAGTCTATTAGGACCTAGTGCTGGTGACATTATGGGTGCATGCAGGGGAAGGCTGGCACTATTGGTTGTAGAGAGCCAAGCCCCCAGCTGGTCACCTAGCAGCAGTAATGTTGTATAACCTTCTCTGTTGACATGCTGATCGGGATGTGATCCAGGTGATGCTCCCAGTCAGATCTAATAAACACAGTTTTTTTTTAGCATCAAGAGTACAACCACATCCACCGTATGCTCAGCAGCCATGTGGGCTCTATGCCTGTAAGGTGTGGGCTCTATGCCTGTAAGGTGTGGGCTTTGATCAATAAAATCACTATGATATTTAACACTAGGATTTGACTAGGAGCATCACCTGGATTGCATCACGATCAGCATGTCAGAGAAGGCTGCACTGCTGCTAAGCAACCTGCAGGGAGGTCAACTGTCTACTCTACAACCATTAGAGATGGGCTCGGGTGTGTTTGAAATCACACATGCCCGTTCCCGCCTGGAAGCCGACACTGCACACGGCTAATCACAGGCAGTGAGACATTCCTGATCTGTGCAGCTGCGGACCAGGAAATGTCTCACTGCTTGTGCTTAGTGCCGTGCAGTGTGGGCTTCCTGACGGGCTCGGGCATGTGGGATTTTGAACATGCCCTGCCCATCTCTAACAACAAATTGTGCTGGCTCTCCTGTACATTAGCCCCATAAAGTAACCAGCACTGGGTTCCAATGTGCCACTGCTGCCATGGAGACAGAGACCAGCGCTGTGAATAGCCAGGACAGCAACCCTGGTAGTTCCACCACTGGTCCACACTGCGAGGATTCCCCCATCCACCTATAATGTGTAGATGGGAGAATTGGAAAGTGATCAATGTATGGGCTGCCTAAGTGCTAAGACCAGCCATAGGCAGTTTAAATCTCAGCTGGTTGAGGTTTGAACCATTAATGAGCAGGCTGAATGTACCAAGTTGATCGATCAAATTGGGAACAACCAGCCTGACAGATACTCTTATGATTATCACTAGTGGCTGCTATAGCCACTAGTGATAATGACTGTTTGTTGGGAGAATACAATTGCTGGGCAGGAAGGATATTCCCCTTGTCACCACTGTCTGTGTTAATGGGGGAATCATGCAAGTTTCTTTCCTGCACTCTGTGGATGCAGGAAAGAAATTTGCATAGTCTATTACCTGCCTAACTGAAAGTAAGTTGTGAAGGTCTTGAAAGAACAGGAGAGGGGGAGGGACAGATGGGGGAGAGAAGGGATGGAGATAATGCAGTTCAGTGATTACAGTGTACTGCAGTGCACACACTTACCCACGCGTCCAGGCTAGAAGAATACTCCCCCTCTCAATAGAGACTGTGTTACTCCAGCGGCGGCCTGAGTAAGATGTGGCGCATCCACTACGGATGCAAACAAAAAGACATTGCCTTTTTGTAAAAAAACAAAAAAAAAATGTTTTTTTGTGGTTTTTGGGGGGGGGGGGCACATGGTGGGGCACAGCATCATTTTGGGGGGGTCAGGGCCCCCTCTGGCCCCCCCTAGGGACGCCATTGCCCGCCACTGGTCTTGGCAGTCAGCAGCCTGCAGCAGAGAGAAGGACAGAACTTCTACAGATCCTGTGCGTTTCTTTGCAGCCTTAGCACCCGCTCGTTTCCAGCTCCCCTGGTCTTCAGCGCTTCTCTTGTCCTCCTCCAGACTCTGCACTCTTGGCTTCCCAGCTCTGCCCCCAGCTTCTTCCCAGCAGAAGCACAAAGTAAGGGGAGTGCACTGCGATGTAAGGGAGGATGGGAGACTCTTGACTTCTGATGGTGGTGGTGGTGGGGCTCCTGACATCTGATGTGGGGGGGGGGGGGGGTTGATCCGGACAATTAAAGTTACAGATACAACCGGCCCTAATGTTGATGTGGCCCATGATGAAATTATGAAATTGAGTTTCACATCCCTGCTTTATCATGTCATAGCCCCCCCCCCCCCCCACAGTCGTGTAAGAGTCCCTCATATTACATCAGAGCCCCCCCATTTACATCAGGGTATCCTCTTCATATCAGAGGTCTCTCATCACATCACAGTCGCCCCCCCACCCCCATCACCTCAAAGGTCTCCCTATTTCATCAAATAACCCATTTATATCAGAGGTCCCCAGAGCCCCCCTTAAATATAAGAGCCCTCCCATACATGAGATCCCTACCATGTCAGAGGCCCCCTACACTTAAGTCCCTTTATCACATCAGAGTCCCTCCGTCACATCAGATCCCTACATTGTACAAAAGAGTGCAAATTACAATGCATCACAGCAAACCACTGCCTATATACTGTGCGTTGTGGTGTGTGGCATTGCATAAAAAGGTTCATGTGCATTTTATCATCTGTTGCAGTGCTTGGCAGCCCATTCATAATGAAGGAAGAGAATGGTGGGAACCCCTTATAATGGGAACAGCAGGTGTATGGACCCAGGAACTCAGCAAAGCGATGATGGGAACCCCTCATAGTGGGCACAGCAGGTGTACAGACCTTCAGTACAAGGCTGGTGGGGACCGCTTAGAATGGGCACAGCAGGTATACAGACCTGGGAACTCAGCTCAGGGATGTGAGAACCCCTCATAATGGGCACAACAGGTGTACAGACCGGGAAACTCAGCACAGGGATGGTGGGATCCCCTCATAATGGGCATAGCAGGTGTACAGACTTTCAGTACAAGGATGGTGGGGACCGCTTAGAATGGGCACAGCAGGTATACAGACCTGGAAACTCAGCTCAGGGATGGTGAGAACCCCTCATAATGGGCACAGCAGGTGTACAGATCTGTAAATTCAGCACAGGGATGGTGGGAACCCCTCATAAGGGGCACAGCAGGTGTACAAACCTGGGAACTTTGCACAGGGATGGTGGGAACCCTCATAATGGGCACAGCAGGTGTATGGACACAGGAACTCAGCACAGGGATGATGGAAACCCCTCAGTGGGCACAGCAGGCGTACAGACCCAGGAACTCAGCACAGGGATGGTGGAAACCCCTCATAATGGGCACAGATGTACAGACCTGAAAATTCAGCACAGGAATGATGGAAACCCCTCATAATGGGCACAGCAGGTGCACAGACCCAGGAACTCAGCACAGGGATGGTGGTAACCCCTCATAATGGGCACAGCAGGTGTACAGACTTTCAGTTTAAGGATGGTGGGAACCACTCAGAATGGGCAAAGCAGATATACAGACCTGGAAAGTCAGCTCAGGGGTTGTGGGAACACCTCATAATGGACACAGCAGATGTACAGACCCGAAAATTCAGCACAGGGATGATAGGAACCCCTTATAATGGGCACAGCAAGTGTACAGATCTGGGAACATAGCACAGGGGTAGTGGGAACCCCCTCATAATGGGCACAGCAGGTGTACAGATCTGGGAACATAGCACAGGGGTGGTGGGAGCCCCCTCATAATGGGCACAGCAGGTGTACAAATCTTCAAACTCATTATAGGGATGGTGGGAACCCCTCATTATGAGGACAGCAGGTGTACAAATCTGGGACCTCATTATAGGCATGGTGGGAACCGCTCATGAGGACAGTAGGTGCACAGACCTGGGAATTTAGCATAGCTCCCAAGAGATAGTGTGAGGAGTTGGGGTAACATTCACACTTTTGTGTAAAGGAAATTATCCAAAAAGGAAGACGATCAAAAAATGTCCTGTAAGTCGTGAAGTATTGGATGACAGTTCAAAATATGGTGACATCCGCAGTAGAAGTGACTTTTACTTGGTGAATCCCACCACCATATGAATTGTGCGCTTACCAGCTCCCAGATATTTTGTGCCTGTGGCTATTGCCCAGCCAGGGCCTTTTCCTCTAGACTTTCCTGAACCGATCCAATCGTCCCATCTATGGAGGCTCTCCTGGTCAGGACTGTAATCTCGCGGATTCTCTACTACCAACAAATAGTGTTGCGCAAATTGGTAATATGGTTGTAGCTCAGATAAAAAGAAAGGCCATAGGTAGAACTTGATGGGTATTTATTAAAAAACAAAAATGCCCTAGGCCAGTGATGGCTAACCTTGGCACCCCAGATGTTTTGGAACTACATTTCCCATGATGTTAATGCACTCTGCAGAGTACTGGAGCATCATGGGAAATGTAGTTCCAAAACATCTGTGGTGCCAAGGTTAGCCATCACTGCCCTAGGCGTATAAGAACAAGCATAAAAAGCTTCAAAATAGATAAAAAGTTGCGGCCGGCCAGCCGGCTGCAATGCACACGCCCATGCTAAACCAAGGGACGTAGTGAGCGCTGACATCAGTACATGGCTCCTCCCGACGCGTTTCATCACAGGTTTGTGTATATGTATATAAGCACCGCTTATATACATAAACCAAGCCTCGTTCTGAATCGTAAGTGGCTGGTTCTAAAAACGCCATATTGGATAAAGGGAAAAAAACTCTGTCTGGTGCCAGGACATGTTGATCTCTATCAAATAATACCAAAACAAATAGCTACTACTAAAAAATGCAAATATCTCCACAGACGGAACCCGCTAGTCACTGCGGAATACATCTGGGAGGCGTATGATCGTTTGTCAATCCAGGGACATATGATTCTCATTACTCGAACACAGCGCTGACGCCGGCATCAGTCTATGCTCAGCAATAGCGCTAACTACACTGCATATATTCTGTTAAGCAAAAAAAAGGGATTTATTTTTTATATTGATTGACAAACGATCATACGCCTCCCAGATACATTCCGCAGTGACTAGCTGGGTCCATCTGTGGAGATATTTGCATTTTTAAGTAGTAGCTATTTGTTTTGGTATTATTTGATAGAGATCAACATGTCCTGGCATCAGTTTTTTCCCTTATCCAATATGGCGTTTTTAGAACCAGCCACTTACGATTCAGAACGATGCCCCATGACTACGTCAAACCTGTGACGAAACCCGCCGGAAGGAGCGACGTACTGACATCACTGCGCACTTCGTCCCGTTGTTTAACACGGACGTCTGTATTGCAGCCGGCCGGTCGCAACTTTTTATCTATTTTGAAGCTTTTTATCCTTGTTCTTATACGCCTAGGGCGTTTTTGTTTTTTAATAAATACCCATCGGGTTCTACCTATGGCCTTTCTTGTCGTTTCTTTTTCTCTGAGCTACAATCATATTACCAATTTGTGCAACACTATTGGTTGGTAGTAGAGGATCCGGGAGATTACAGTCCTGACCAGGAGAGCCTCCATAGCCGGGACGATTGGATCGGTTCCGGAAAGTCTAGAGGAAAAGGCCCTGGCTGGGCAATAGCCACAGGCACTAAATATCTGGGAGCTGGTAAGCGCACAATTTTTATGGTGGTGGGATTCACCAAGTAAAAAAAGTCACTTCTACTGCAGATGTCACCATATTTTGAACTGTCACCCAATACTGCATGACTTACAGGACATTTTTTGATTGTCTTCCTTTTTGGATAATTTTTCTTTGGACTTTATTATGGATCAATAATTTTTCATTAATTATTATTTCTTTCTAGTTTATCACTTTCGTTGTCACTTACAACGTTTATATATGGTACACACGGGATCATAATATCACATTTATGATATTTACATCCACTTATTTAGGTATACCTAGGTTAAAGCGCAACCTTTTGTTTTTTTTATTGTTTTTTTGTTTGTTTTTTTATTGTATTTAGTTTTTTATTGTATTTTTTTTTTGTTGTTGTTTTTTTTATTGTATTTTGTGTATTATCTCACTTTGTGTTGCAGCTATTTTTAGTTTAGTATACTGTTCAGCGCAATTCTTTCTTGGTAATACACTTTTGTGCACCCCATTGTAGCATTCATGTGTATTTGTTTGCAAAATAAAAAAAAACAATGTAAAAATTACAAAATATTAAAATAAAAGTAGTGTAGTATGGCCAACACAAAAGTTATTTTGAGGATAACTGGTGAACAAATAACAAGGTCAGATTTGTGGGCAGATCAATGGATCGTCAATCCGTTCATTACATAGTACTGACCTTGTTACTCTTCACAGTTTCCCATACTCACTTCTAAAACTTCTCCGGGACCTCTCCCATCCTCTGAAACTTTTTACCTCAAACTGTCCAACTATCTAGTACTCTATTGCCCTTTATTTGATCCCTGAAAAAAAAACAATCTTTTCAGAGAGACCTATCCTACCTCTAAATAATAAACTTCACTTTTACTGTGTCCATCAATATCCTCTAAAGTTATTACCTTTTGCATCTCACTTGACCTTTCCTTTTAGATTGTAAGCTCTAACGGAGCAGGGACCTCCGATTCCTCTTGCACTGAATTGTATTGTAACTGTACTGTCTGCCTCCATTTTGAAAAGCGCTGTGCAAACTGTTGGCCCCATATAAATCCTGTATAATAATAATAATAATTGTGAGTATTAACAAAACCAAGACGCGAGTCTTCACCGAAAGGTAAATATTTTATGCCTATTAAAAACACAAAATATACACAAAATTGTAACAGTACAAAATAAAACAATATTGAAAAGCTAAAACCATAATTTAAACAATCAAAATAAATAATAAAAAAAAAAGTCATCCATCTCTCCTCGTGGGTTTCTTATTCAGGCTCCATTCACACTTGTGACTCCAAAGCCACGCGATTTCCATTGGAACTTTAGATGGGTGCGACTTTGGCTGTTGACTTTGACTGCTGCACCACTGTCGCATTGATACCATTAAGATGGAATTTTCATACAACTTTTGAGAGTTGCATGAAGAGTCGTAAAGTAGTGTAGGGACCTACTGTAAGTTGCATAGATTTGAACGGCTTCCACTGAAACACATGGGCCTGCGACTTGATGTGTCCAAAGTCCCATGACAAGTCTTAGGGCTCTTTCACACGGGGCGGATCAGTGCAGATCCGCCCCGTGGATAGCCGCTTGCTCAGCGGGATCGCCGGAGCGATCTCCGCTGAGCAGGAAGATGACAGGTCCGTCTCTGCACTCTGTGCAGGGACGGACCTGTCAGAGCGCCGCTCTCCCCTATAGGAGATCGGGTGACGACGGACCGTAGAGTCCGTCGTCATCCGATCCGCTCTGCAGACGGATGAAAAAATTGGGTTTTCCTCCGTCTGCAGAAACGGAGCATAGCGGGCACGGACGAGAGCGGGTGTCAGCGGATGCTCATCCGCTGACACCCGCTATCCCATAGGGATACATGTATGTCCGTTTTTCATCCGAAAACGGAAGGATGAAAAAAACGGACATACGGACCGTCCGTGTGAAAGAGCCCTAACAAGTGTGAATGGAGTCTCACAGCTGTGTAAATTAAACAGGATTTGCAATTATAATGACTGATTTTAGAGGAAATGGCACTAAATAAATGGTTAAAAGTAGTGCTTACTTATTAACAGGCCGAAACTGAAGTTCATTTCTGCTTGACACCAATGATATGGAACGCCAGTAAATGAAGTATAAGCATTTCACCATTTGCAATTCGCAAAAAAGGTCATGAAGTTTCCTTAGAGTCCGTGCCTTATAATTGCTGGTTACTCAGTCCTAAAAGATGGAAATATCTGAATACCTTAAATGTTATTATTAAAAATGGTTTGTTTCACTCATTTACAGTACATTTCCCTTGTGGTTGGGGAGGAGAGGTCTAACCCCTACCTTTACCAGCGGTCACTGATGCCTAGATGGCCTGGCAAATTTAGCAGCGTCATGTGTCAGTTAACTTGACAATAAATATTTGACTAATTTGCCTTCCTAAATAATTTTTTAATATATATATCTACCGTATATATCTCTCAAGCTTTTTGGTACACATATAATAATAACTCTTCTCTTATATTTTAATACTTTGATTGTATCTGGCAATTACAGTATTAAACAGAGGCACAGAGCAGTGCCATCTGTAGGTTGAAGGTTTAATTTCATCAATGAATCCTTCAGCTTGATCACTATCTCACTAATGATAGACAACTAATTGCCAGTGACAGCAGAGTTTGAGAGGTAGCACCGGGCACAGCGTCCGCTGCTGGCTCTCAAAGGGTGCACATTTATTAATGTACAGTGTTCCTGGCCCTTGGTATTGTGCAGAGGAACAATAATATAAGGACTGCAGATGGAAAGGGGGTAAACGAGCTAACTTTATTTAGATACAGCAGGGAAGTGATGAATCCTTATTAGCATGTAATTGTCCCCCACTGGAGGGGTTCCCCGAACTTCCAGTCCAGTGAACAAGTACTAAAGGACACACACAGAACTATAGGGGGCTGTGATGTGTAAAGGAGCTACTATAATGCGAAGGGGAATTGAGGACACGGTTGGACTGCTTTAAAGGGGTGGCTGCGATGTAAAGTGGAGTGGGACTGTGATGTAAAGGGGGGGGGGGGGGTGATTTGAAGGGGGAGCTGAGGACAGTGATGTAAAGAGGGGACTATGATGTAAAGCAGGGGTCTAAAAAAGGGGGCCCTCCAGCTGTTGCAAAACTACAAGTCCCATGAGGCATTGCAAGGCTGACAGCCCATGAGACATTACAAGCATGACTCCCACAGGCAGAGGCATGCTGGGACTTGTAGTTTCGCAACAGCTGGAGGGCCGCCAGTTTGAGACCCCTGATGTAAAGGGTAGTCCGAAGACACTGATGTACAGGGGGGACTGTGATGTGAAGGGGAACTGAGGAAACGGTTGGAGTGCTTTAAAGGGGGACTGTGATGTAAAGGGGGACAGTGGACACTGATGTAAAATGGGGGGGAGGGGGGCTGTGGACAGTAATGTAAAGAGGGCGCTAAGATATGAAGGGTAGGCTGAAGACACTGATGTACGGGGGGGGGGGGGGGGGTGATGTAAAGGTGGGACTGTGATGTGAAGGGGGCTGAGGACACTAATGTAAAGAAGGGGACTGTGATGTGAAGGGTAGGCTGAAGACACTGATGTACATGGGAGGCTGTGATGTAAAGGGGGACTGATGACACTGATGTAAAGAGGGGGACTGTGATGTGAATGGTAGGCTGAAGACACTGATGTACAGGGTGGACTGTGGTGTAAAAGGGGGCTGCAAAGTGTTATAGAGCGGTCCTCTAAATTTTAATTCAAGACCCTTGGCCTACATCTAAAATGCAATGAAATAAATATCCATATAGTCCCATGAAAATGGCAAATCTGCTTCAAATTTAGCACGCTCCTAATTTTCATTATGGATATTCCTTTACCATCTCAGAAAATTGCTTACCAGACAGGTCAAACCTGACTTTCATCAAGGTCTACAAAATAAAGCATAGATCCACCAATAACAGGCCCCACTTATTCAGGTATTGTTATAGGGCAGGGATATGCAATTAGCGGAGCTCCAGCTATGACACCCAGAGGCATGATGGGACAAGAGCTGGAGGTCCGCTAATTGCATATCCCTGTTATAGGGTATTCATCTCTACCCGTCTTGGATTTTTACTTCCCCATTCTAGCATTCCACAGTCTCTTCTACTCCCTGGACCTCTGTTCAGGCTTTGAGAAAAGCCTTGTACACAAGGACTGAGTCTGAAAAATCGGTCAAAATCAGCCAACTTTTACCCACTGTACAGAGCTGTCTGTTCTACGGAAGCCAATCTCATGACAGAAGATCATTTTTTATATTTAATATATAGAGTTTTTTTGGACACAGTTAATAAAAATGCTTATTTAATATTATACGGTATTTTAATACTTTGACTGTATATGACAATTACAGTATTGAACAGCAGCACACTCTGGTGCCATCTGTAAGCTGAAGGTTTATTTTGTCAATGAATTCTCCTTTCTGGTTGAATTTTTTTTTTTTTTTACTGTTCAAGACCAATTGCGGCCTAAACATTCCCATTTTGGGTAGGGAAGAGTCGTCAGGTTTTTATTGTCTCCATCTCCCCAGGAAGGCCTATACCACAAAAAATAAATAAAAAAAACTGCCCCATCTACCAAAAAGTTTCCTTTACAACCCTTACTCCCTTGTCCAATGATGACCTGACTTTTTAAAAAGTCAAAAGCTTCTGAAAGTGAAATGTGAGTTTTTGGTTGAACACTTGAACATCTGTATTTTTCTTGTTACAGGTGTTCTTTAAACCTCAAAGTTAATAGTAAATTGGTCATATTCTACTGGACTTTTTCTGTAATGTTGAAGACATTTCATATCTTCTCCAAACCACTTGTTCAGTTCCACTGAGTGCCAGGAAACCCAGTGTTTCTATCCACACAAGTAGCAGGTCTCGAAGGTATCCAACCCTGGCCCAGTTTGATGTAGAAGGGCTCTTGGAAACCAGTTGTCTTCTCTGTCCTTCAAACCAGGCACCTTTTCTTTAAAGTGGATATCTACCCAAAAACGAAAAGGAGTATGTGTATACCTAAGATTTAACAACCTTTCCTATAAACTTTATATTTCAAAACTTTTGTATTTCCCTACTAATTATTTGTTGATCCTCTTTATGCATTTAATTCCGACAACATTACATTGCTTTAAAAACAGTGGTCTCCAGATGTGGCTCTTCGCTTGACTTTATCCTTCCCTTGAGGTATTATTACATCCACTGACACAAACAATAAGTTACTATTCCTCCCAATAACACCATTGATAGGGAACAATTCTTTCCACTGACACCAATGATGGGGTACTACTCCTCCCAATGAAACCAACGATGGGGCACTATTCCTTCCTTGGACACCAATTATGGGGAACTATTCCTTTTATTGGCACCAAACATGGGTCACTATCCTCCCACTAACACCAATGATGGAGAACAATCCTTCCCCCTGACACCAAAAATGGGGCACCATTCCTCTCAATGACACCAACGATGGGACACTATTCCTTGCAATGACAACTATTCCTGCCCATGACACCAACAATAGGGCATTATTCCTACCAATGACACCAACAATGGGGCACTATTTCTCCTAATGATTGGGAACTATTCCTTTTAGTGACACCAAACATGGGTCACTATCCTCCCACTAACACCAATGATAGGGACAATGCTTCCCACTGACACCAACGATGGGGCACAATTCCTCTCAATGACACCGATGGGACACTATTCCTTGCAATGACACCACTATTCCTGCCCATGACACCAACAATGGGGCATTATTCCTACCAATGACACCAACAATGGGGCACTATTTCTCCTAATGATGGGGGAACTATTCCTTTTAGTGACACCAAACATGGGTCACTATCCTCCCACTAACACCAATGATAGGGAACATTCCTTTCCACTGACACCAACGATGGGACACTATTCCTTGCAATGACACCACTATTCCTGCCACTGACGCCAACGATGGGGCACTCTTCCTGCCAATGACACTAACAATAGGGCATTATTCCTACCAATGACACCAACAATGGGGCACTATTTCTCCTATTGATGGGGAACTATTCCTTTTAGTGACACCAAACATGGGTCACTATCCTCCCACTAACACCAATGATAGGGAACATTCCTTCCCACTGACACCAACGATGGGACACTATTCCTTGCAATGATACCACTATTCCTACCAATGAAACCAACAATGGGGCACTATTTCTCCCAAGGACACCAACAAGGGGACACTATTCCACCCAATGACACCAAAAATGTGGCATGGTTTACTTGCGCTGACACCCAGACATCTTCTACTCCCACTGGCTGCAGTCTGCCCCCCCCCCCCCCCCCCCCAAGGTCTGAAGGTAAACTGGCCCTGTGTTTAGAATGTTTGGAGATCCCTGCATTGAACCTCAGCATTGTCGGCACCCAAAAGTACCTCCACCAAATGGTGCATTGTTGACATCTGTGTCTTCCTCTGACAGACATGCATACTAATTTTGGTGGAAGCTTTTGCCCCTACAGCATCTCCCTGTCTCACTCAGGCTATCAGCACTCCCATGCCACTTCCAAGCAGTACCATCAGGCCGAGAGCTGTAGCTGCCCACTGCCTGCTGTGCGAGACAAATTACCTGGAAGTGCCACGGGAATATTAATGGTGTATTAACCTGTCCATGTACACGGTGGAGTCCTGACCTCAGACTTAGAACTGGCAAAGCCCCTTGAATGAGTAGCGAGAGAAGAAAGCCAGCTGAAGTTGATCAACTACTACTCGCTCAAACATGGCCTTTAAGGACATATTTAAACCCAACATGGCTCACATTTGGCAAATACACTTCCCTGTTACTCACAAAGACAACAAAAGCAAAAAAAAAAAAAAAAAAAAAAGCATAAAAAAAATTACCCAATACTTGTGCTTCAACCACATTAAATGAAATGGAGGCAGACCCCCTCCCCTCCACATGTGCATAATCCGCACACTTGGAGAGTGTTAATGGAGGGAAGTCTAGATCGTGTCTGCATGCCATAAAAAGTGTAAGAAAACCAGCCAGTGTGTATAGTTCACAAGGTGAG
This sequence comes from Lithobates sylvaticus, assembly GCA_028564925.1. NCBI lineage: Eukaryota > Metazoa > Chordata > Amphibia > Anura > Ranidae > Lithobates > Lithobates sylvaticus. The sequence continues at coordinate 540,517,551 of CM053028.1, forward strand.
GGAGCGCCCCCTGGGGTACAATCATCTAGGAGGGGATGATCCTCAAGGGGGGGAGCCTCGAGGTGACTGTTCTTTGACATCGGTGCCTCTGGGGGCAGAAAAAGCAACTTGGCTTTACTTTATGTTCTTCAGAAGAGCCGTGCGAGCGTTCACAAGGGCCTTAAAGGCATCTTCGCTTCCTGGTGCCACGCACTTGTCCGGGTGAAGGAGCACAGCCAGCTTGCGATATGCTTTGTTCACTTCATCCCTGCAAAACAAAAAATATTCATAGCCCCATAAAAGCTTTAACTTTTTTTTTTTTTTTTTACAAGAAACAACAAAGCAAGGAATGTAAAGCTGATAATGGAATGCCCATGCACTCAAGGGAATATATTTTCAGGTACCGGTGGATTCAACAAAATGGCCTCTTATATTCTTTGAGGATCCCAGTGATGAGCTCTACCTGCCACAGTTTCTGGCTATTTTCCATGCCCACCTTGAAATTCTGAGCCTTTCTGCCCAGTCTTTCCTCCAAAATATAGATTTACTATATGGCTGACACCTGACCATCACACCTACCATATATGCCTATAGGCGAAGATACATTTTGGTGCCCCCCCCCACAACCCTCCTGGCATCCCCCTCCCCCGTCTACAGCCAATGCTGGGACCTTCTTCACATTGTGCCTATATTTGTGATGGGGAGCAGCGTGAAGGATGTCTCTTCAAATCTCCTCATGGACAAATCTCTCCCCACCCAAATCCTCTGTCTCCCAAGTCCCCCACGCCAGCACAAGTCCTCCCTCCAGTTCTGCCACAAATCCTTCTACCCAAATCCCCCTTCCCAGTACAAACACAAATTCTCACTTCCCAACTGTCCTGGTTTTGGTGGGACCTTCCCAAGATGCACTATATTACACCTGCCTTTAAACGCACATGGCATCCCCATTTTAGTCCATAGGGTTCAATACTGAGTTGTCCCACCCTTTGCAACTATAACAGCTTCAACTCTTCTGGGAAGGCTGTCCACAAGGTTTAGGAGTGTGTCTATGGGAATGTTTGACCATTCTGTAGGGTTCAATGGTGAGTTGGCCCACCCTTTGCAACTATAACAGCTTCAACTCTTCTGGGAAGGCTGTCCACAAGGTTTAGGAGTGTGTCTATGGGAATGTTTGACCATTCTGTAGGGTTCAGTAGTGAGTTGGCCCACCCTTTGCAACTATAACAGCTTCAACTCTTCTGGGAAGGCCGTCCACAAGGTTTAGGAGTGTGTCTATGGGAATGTTTGGAACATATATAAAGAAAAAAGGAGGGCGCACCGACCTTGTGCATTACCAAAAGGTAAAATTTATTTAAATAGTAAAAACAAGAGTAATACTCAAAAAACGAACGTTTAAAAAAAGGCTTAACAATGCTCCAGGGAGTACCCTCTTTGTCAGAGCCACAGCAGTAGTAGATTCTACTACTGCTGCGGCTCTGAGGAAGAGGGTACTCCCTTGTAACGTGTAAGCCGTCTGCGATGCCATCTGGTTCCTCTGAACATCCGGTCCAGGTTGCAGGTGTCTAGAGACACGGTTTCGAATTGCTGGGGCATTGCTAAGCCTTTTTTAAACGTTCGTTTGTGAGTATTACTCTTGTTTTTACTATTAAATTTTATTTTTTTTTTACCTTTGGTAATGCACAAGCCGAGTCCTAGAGCCCAGTGCCAAAAAAGGTTCAGGCACTTGGCTCCACTAACTTGCCTGGCGGGCGGAGGGGGGGGGTACCTGGGGAAATTGCCCCACACCTCTTGCGGAATGCCTAGGGTCCCAGATGCCAAGATTGTTCCCTCTGTAGCAGCCAGCATCTTTTTGATTAGGGGGGGGGGGGTGTAAAAGGATACTATATGTACTAGGGGGCACTTTGGGAGGGGAGAGGCCTTGTGCTAGAAGGGGGGGGGGGGGGGGGGGGGGGTTGGATATAAAATCTGACCCACCCAGCACAAAATATTCTCCCATCCCAAAGTACCCCTAGCACATGTAGTATACTCTTATCCCCCCCCCCCCCCCCCCCCCCAAATCACTACAAGTATTCTTTGACAACTTACCTCCCTTCCCTGTGGGAGTCATGGCACACAGCACCGAGGGAACAGCACGAGTATGCCGTTCCATCAGAGCACATGCGCCAGTGACGTCACCGGCTGCTGCTCACTACAATATCTCCTAAATGGTGCAGTTTAGGAGATATTTATTTAACCTACAGGTAAGCTTATTATAAGCTTACCTGTAGGTAAAAATAAAAAGACAGTTTACTAACACTTTAATGCATTCTCTGCATTAAGGTAAGAAACCTGAGTGCAAATCCCCCCACCCCCCCTTATACATACATAAACACACACACAAGCCCAATCTCAACCCAGTGCTATGCACAAGAGCAGCAGCTCTCTTGCTCCTCATAGGTTCAGAGACAACAGAGACAGCCATTTGCTCCTGCTGCTGTCAATCACAGCCAGTGAGGAGGGAGCAGGGGACGAGACCTTACGTACTGTGGGTACTGATTGTGGCACTGGCAGGTGGTACTGGTTGGCAGATATGAGGCTCTTCCTCTTCGGGACCAATGTCCCTTCAAACAGAAGCCGGTGACAGCTGATCACGTGGTAAGGGGCCAGGATCGGCCCCTTACTCGGATCTATGATCACCCAACTCTCATTGACTCGGGTGATCACAGCACGCGCCATGTGCACCCTTTGGGGGGGGCCTGGCGAGCCTGAAAAAGGGAGGACGTCAATGGACATACTCCCGGCAAAGCAGATCCGCGTTGTATCCATCATTTGGCTATAGCGTGGATCTGAAGAAGTTAATTAGAGGGGTCACATTGCATCTGGTAAGCGTTTATTCCCTCCATATGACGGTGGTGTCACGAGGAAAATAATCCTGGCTGGTGGTGAAAAATTTTGAGATTGACACCTCTATTTTGCCACTGAGGAGGAATGGTTTACAATCTTTTTCGGTGCACATTGGACTTTGATAATCATTGCACATTTGGACTTTTATGCTTTTTGCAAACTTTAGGGCCCTTTTGCAAGGGCTGTCCAAGCAGGTGCACCTGTCAATTTTTCAGGCGGACCTGATCGGACCCTTCAGTTTCCCCCCCATGGACATGTCCGCCGACACACGCCGATATCCGATCCGCAAAATCCAGATGGATGGTGGTCCTATTTTCCATCCGTCTGGCGGATTGAATATGATTGGATGGAAAAACGGGCAGACGGTCCGTTTTCACCAGATTTCTCCATAGAGGAGAATGGGACTGGGTCCGTGTCTGCTTTGCACAGTGAGCCGAGACATACCTGTTATCCGTCAGCTCAGTGGTGGATCAGCGAAGCGATGCCCTGCTGAGCAAGCGGAATTCGTCCCTCAGAGGCGCCCGTGTGAAAGGGGCCTTAGTGCGAGCAATTGTTCACATGGGATTCAATCAATTTATTTATACGTTAGCATGAATGTTTAGATAAAAACTAAAAGATATGCCGCCAATGCTGACCTTTCTATGAAGCATTTTCGGATAGAGAGATAAGCAATGATGGCCTCTGTTTGCCCTCAAAGTGAATCAGTAACGGGTCCATGCTGGGAAAAGTAACAGGGTTAATTGATAGGCAAGCCCCTCTATTGCTGATGCTTCTCTTTCCATGTGCTCCCCAGATGTGGTAGCTGCATTTGTTTTTTGTTTTTATCCTATTATTTTTACCCAGTGATCCTGCCAGTAACACACTTCCTGTCTTAGACTGGCAGTGCTTAGTCACTGTACTGCATCAGGACAAGAGAAGCCTCCCTTTCTCTTTATAAACACAGAGGGGAGATGACCTGTAGTCCTCAAATAAAACTGGGAACAACGTAAACGACAAGACGGCAGCACAAGCACAGGAAGCCATCATCAGACCAGATGTCTGGCAGGATCAACAGGAATTTTTTGTGTGCATTTATCCAACAGATATCACAAAATGCTTTCAATGGTACATGCAACAGAACAAAAAGGAACAAATAAGAGGCTTCTTGTTGGGGTTTACATACACTTTAAGCGCCTGAGTATTGAATGGACTATAAAACAGATTCAGTGCACCCCGATCCCAATCTACACCCAGGGCAGGTGATGGACAGAGAAAGAATCTCCGGATATGTTACCTTGTGGCACCCGGCTTCACTCCCAGCATGTCCCAGCTGTCTTTGCTGTTTCGGATACGGCGTATAGAATCCGCCTGCTCTTTACTAAATCCAATGTTAATGGACGACATGGGCCTCTTTCCTCCATTGTCACATAAATCCACGATGCCAGAGTAGAAGGCCTTAGAGAGGAGGGAAGACAAGGGGTCGTTAGCTTGCCTGATGCAGGCAGGAGCATTTTGAAATGCTTCCCAAACACATATAGTACTGTGCAAAAGTTTTAGGCAGGTGTGCAGAAATGTTGTAACATAGGAATGAGATATATTATATATATATATATATATATTACATACATACACACATACACACACACACATACACAGATTTTTTATATATACATTTAGATTATTACCAAAAGTATTGGGACACGTGTCCGTGTGTATGTGTAATATATATATATATATATATATATATATATATAATATATATATATATATATATATATATATATATATACACACACACACACACACAAACTTTAATAGCATCCCAGTCTTAGTCCGTAGGGTTCAATATTGAGTTGGCCCACCCTTTGCATCTATAACAGCTTCAACTCTTCTGGGAAGGCTGTCCACAAGGTTTAGGAGTGTGTCTATGGGAATGTTTGAATGAATGATTTGTATAGCGCTGCAAATGCGAACTGAATCGCCTCAAGGCGCTTGTCTGCCCCTGTTGTCCTGCTGTATTAGAAGAGGTAGGTCTTGAGTTTTTCCTGAAGGCCTGATGGTTTTCTTCCAAGTGGATGTTGTTTGGTAGAGCGTTCCATAGCCGAGGTCCCTGTACTGCGAATCTTCGTTCTCCCTTCGATTTGTAGCGGGCTTTGGGGATGAGAAGGAGATTTTGGTTTGTTGATCGAAGGCTGCGATTCGGTATGTATTTTCCTATTTTCTCACAAAGGTATTGTGGAGCATTTCCTTGTGTACATTTGTGGGTGAGGCAGAGGGTCTTGAATGTGATCCTATCTTTTACCGTGAGCCAATGAAGGGACCTTAGGGATGGGGAGATGGATTCCCAGGGTTTCTTTCCGGTGACTACTCTTGCTGCTGCGTTTTGGACGACTTGTAGGCGTGCAATCTGGTAATCCGGTAATCCTATGTAGAGGGAGTTAGCATAGTCGAGACGCGAATTGATGATGGTCCCTACTACTACTGCTTTCTCCTTTTCTGGGATGAAGGGGAAGAGTCTGCGAAGCATGCAGAGGAGATGATGGGATCCGCTGATTACTGACCATTCTTCCAGAAGCGGATTTGTGAGGTCAGGCGCTGATGTTTGACAAGAAAGTCTGGCTCACAGTCTCCGCTCCAATTCATCCCAAAGGTGTTCGGTCAGGTTGAGGTCAGGACAGTCAAGTTCCTCCACCCCAGACTCGCTCATCCATGTCTGTTTTGTGCACTGATCCAAATCATTTGGTGGAGGGGGGATTATGGTGTGGGGTTGTTTTTCAGGGGTTGGGCTTGGCCCCTTAGTTCCAGTGAAGGGAACTCTTAATGCGGCAGCATACCAAGACATTTTGGACAATTTCATGCTCCCAACTTTGTGGGAACAGTTTGGGGTTTCCTGTTCCAATATGACTGCACACCAGGGCATAAAACAAGGTCCGTAAAGACATGGATGAGCGAGTTTGGGGTGGAGGAACTTGACTGGCTTTCAGAGTCTTGACCTCAACCTGATGGAACACCTTTGGGATGACTTAGAGCGGAGACTGTGAGCCAGGCCTTCTCGGTCACATCAGTGCCTGACCTCACAAATGCCCTTTTGGACGAATGGTCAAACATTCCCATAGACTAGAATGTACTTTTTGGCATCCCAAATACAATAGTTTGCTGGCTGGGGGCGGGAAGATAACTTAGATCCTATAGTACAGTTGGTATCTTTGTCTAGTCCTAGTTTTAAAGCTGGCTCCCATATATAGAGATGGATCTGCCGAGTATACCCCCTCCTTCCCCGATGGCTACTCTACTTAGGAAAGTATGGTAAGCAGCTCAAGAGGCACTGTCTGTTAAGGGCCCTTAAGGCTGCATTCACACCTGGGCGTTTTGTAGCTTGAAGCCTGAAGCTACAAAAGCTAGAGGGGAAAAAATACATTATTCTCTATGGAGATGGTTCACATCTCCACTCCAAAACGCCTGAAGCCCTACGCCTGAAGCTCAAACAAGTTCCGGACCCTTTTTTGTCGCGCGAATCGGGCAGATTTGGACGTTTTTATTCTTTTTACATTGGTGACCTTTTGCTCTGCACAAAATTCGCGGCAAAACGCGGTAAAAAACGCCGCGAATCGCGGTAAAAAAACGCCGCAAATCGCGGTAAAAAACGCCGCGAAAAAACGCCGCAATTCGCGCGATTTTCTGCCTGAAAGGTGTGAATGCAGCCTTAGGGTTCACCTCTGTGTGGAATAATCCGAAATACCCTGAATTGAACAAAATGACAAGGATTTTCTGCATGGAGGCAAAGGGAGGTTTTTTTTTTTTTCCACAGCTGTATACTGGTGATGTGTTGAAGTCAATTGCTCAGTTGTTCACAGAATTCAGGTTATCTTCTAAGTGCTTTTATCAATACCTTCAGCTCAGACATGCTATACAGATACAAAAGCAGACACTTAAAGAGGAAGTAAAGCCTAACAACAACAAAAAAATAGACCCTGCAAGGCAAAGGCATAATGAGCTAGTATGCATAACATACTAGCTCATTATAAATAACTTACCTGAGATGGAAGCCCCTGAAGCGACCCTCGTTGTCCTCCTCCAACATGATACCCGGAGGGACTTCCAAGTATTGCGGCTCCGGCCAGTCACAGTGCGGGAGCCGCCACTAATGGCATGTTTGCCGTTAGCAGCAGAATGCTCAGTGTGCGTGCGCCGTAGATAGCGGCGAGAGTCTTTTGCAAATATCTCCTTAACCACTTCAGCCCGAACCAATTGGCAGCCAAAGGACCAGGCCCCTTTTTGCGATTCGGCACTGCGTCGCTTTAACTGACAATTGCGCGGTCGTGCGATGTGGCTCCCAAACAAAATTGGTGTCCTTTTTTTCCCCACAAATAGAGCTTTCTTTTGGTAGTATTTCATTGCCCCTGCGGTTTTTATTTTTTGCGCTATAAACAAAAATAGAGCGACAATTTTGAAAACAATGCAATATTTTTGCTTTTTGCTATAATAAATATCCCCAAAAAATATATAAAAAAAAATTTTTTCCTCAGTTTAGGCCGATACGTATTCTTCTACATATTTTTGGTAAAAAAAAAAAAAAAAAAAAAAAAATCGCAATTAGCGATTATTGATTGGTTTGCGCAAAAGTTATAGCGTTTACAAAATAGGGGATAGTTTTATAGCATTTTTATTAATATTTTTTTTTTTACTAGTAATGGCGGCGATCAGCGATTTTTATTGTGACTGCGACATTATGGCGGACACAACGGACATTTTTGGGACCATTGTCATTTATACAGCAATAAATGCTATTTAAATGCATTGATTCCTGTATAAATGACACTGGCAGTGAAAGAGTTAACCACTAAGGGGAGGGGAGGGGTTATGGGCTGTGACGTGTGTTTTTACATTAGGGGGCGGGGCTGACGTCATTGATCGGCTTTCCCGATGACCGGGAACAGCCGATCAATGACAGGCAGAGTAGGAAGCGCAGGGAGAGGTTTGTTTACACAGACCTCTCCCCGTTCTTCAGCTCTGTGACCCGATCGCAGGACACCAGCGGTGATCGGGTCCGCTGGTACCGCGGCTGGGGTGACGGCGCCGCGCTCGCGACCCACGGGTAGGCAATTAAAGGGCCACGTATATATACACGTGATTTTGCCTGCCTGTGCCATTCTGCCGCAGTATATCTGCGTGAGGCGGTCGGGAAGCGGTTAACCATGTAGGTTTAGGAGATATTTCTTGGACCTACAGGTAAGCCTTAATCTAGGCTTACCTGTAGGTCAAAGTGGTTTGTAAGGGTTTACAACCACTTTAATTTAACCCCATCTACCTCTTCTCTGCTGCTGGAGGTACTCCAGGCTGATACTCGGAAGGGCCCAATATCTAGGGTGTATTTAGCACTCTTGTCTTCCATTCAGGATCATGCTTCTGTAAAATTCAGGACTTGATGAGTGACTGACGTTGGGGATATAGATGGGGACTAGTGGGATATGGCTTTGGAATCAATTTTTGTAGTTTGTCTCGGCCTCCGATAAGTTCTCGCAATTGTTTATCTTGCACGGAGCCTATCGGACACCTGAGAGATTCTCCCCAGTGACCAAAGTGTAAGGTGCATTAGGGCGACTTTATTCATATGATCTGGTGATTCCCAAAATGTAAAAACGCTATTGGGCCAACGTGTACTGCAGCTTATCTCTGATCTAGCCCAGGTGCCAATACCTTCAACCCATTTGGTGTGCCTTCTAGGAGCAATTGGTGTTGAAATGTATCCAAAGGGTGTATATATCATGATAACTAGGTTACTGTAGCTTATAGCCCGCTACTAGATAGCGTCTAGCGTGCCTACCAAAAAAACAATGGGTTGCCTATGTGAATTCCTTTCTTCTCAGGGAATAACTGGCCTACCTTCATAGGAATGTTGTTGTGTCAGTTTAATCTCATCTGGCAGCCTTGGCTGGATAACTCAAGTATTGCCCCACCCCAGCTAGTGATGGATAGACTTCTACATCTCCCACCCACCGAGATTCACAAAATGTTCTCTCTTCTTTTTGCTCTGTTTTGTTTAACCACTTAAGGACCAGGCCCATTTTTCAAACATGTTGTTTATAAGTTAAAATCTTTTTTTGTTTGCTAGAAAATTACTTAGAACCCCCAAACATTATAAAGATGCACCAAATGGTTTTTTTGGTGCCGAAATCTATACCGAAAATGAAAAATACACTAGGCCAAAAACCTATACCGAAACAGCACCGATACCAAAAGTGACTTTTTTAAAAAATATTTTTATACAGGGGATGGTCAGAGACTGGGGGACATGGTAAAGGGGGATGGTCAGAGACTGGGGGACATGGTAAAGGGGGATGGTCAGAGACTGGGGGACATGGTAAAGGGGGATGGTCAGAGGCTGGGGGACATGGTAAAGGGGGATGGTCAGAGGCTGGGGACATGGTAAAGGGAGATGGTCAGAGACTGGGGGACATGGTAAAGGGAGATGGTCAGAGACTGGGGGACATGGTAAAGGGAGATGGTCAGAGACTGGGGGACATGGTAAAGGGAGATGGTCAGAGACTGGGGACATGGTAAAGGGAGATGGTCAGAGACTGGGGACATGGTACAGGGTACAGATAGCTGAGGGTATTGCCTGTCTCTCCTATGTCAGCGTGCGTCCCAAGCCTCCTTTTGTTTAACCGGAAGTGACGTAGTCCGTGTTTTAGCAGCCTCTATGCGGAGGACGCAAGAGTGTTTGCGAAATGCATAGAGGCTGCTAAAACACGGACTACGTCACTTCCGGTTAAACAAAAGGAGGCTTGGGACGCACGCTGACATAGGAGAGACAGGCAATACCCTCAGCTATCTGTACCCATTCGAGCGGCTGGATAAGTTTGGTGCCAACTGATAGGCACTTAAAAATGTGAGTGAACCCATTTGTTTTTACCTTTTTGTAAATAAAAGCACAGACATACTGCGCAATGATCGTTGTTCATTTTTTTATGAGGTTCGACATTGGTAAATCTGTATATTGGAAACGGCATAGACCTGAGAGGAGTGGAGTGGTTATCCCTACTAATGAACCAAAAGGCATTCATTATATTAACATCTGGTGAGTGGCCAATTCTGATGGTGGTGGTGGTGTCGTCATTATAGTGGTGGATAAAGGAAGCACGGACACAAGAATTAGGAAGATTAAAACACTTTTATGCTGAAGATTGCTTTCTCAGCACCAGCAGACATTATTACGGACATTTATTGTTTTTTTTGGTTTCGTTTGGTTTGTTTTGCCGAAATTTTTTTGTTTGGCACGCAATAATTAATATTAGAAGTCACGGGTGAACAGCAGAAGAAAATATTGATTTTTATTAATTATTATTATCACTAATGTATACAAACTTATAAATTTATTGTGGTATATTTAAATGTATATTTTGTTTGAAGCACTTTAAAAACACATACCGTATTTATCGGCGTATAACACGCACTTTTTCCCCCTTAAAATCGGGGGAAAGTCGTGGGTGCGTGTTATACGCCGATACCCCCCAAAAAATGAAAAAAATTGCAAGCGCCGCTGAAAAATAGCGAGCGCTGCCGAAAAACCCGAAGCGCGGCCGAAAAAGAACGAAGCGCCTCCCTGCGCTCGCTCCGGAAACAGCAAGGAGGCGGGACCGCGAGCTTAGCCGTCCGAGTCGGCTCGGCTTTTTCCGGGAGCGCTTCGGTCTTTTTCGGCCGTGCTTCGGGTTTTTTCGGCGGCGCACGCGACAGCGTCTCGGCGGTGGGAAATTTAAACGGAAAAGACTGAAAATGATGCTGGGCAAGCTACAATGGCACTGGGCAAGGCTGCAATGACGCTGGGCAAGGCTACAATGACGCTGGGCAAGGCTACAATGACGCTGGGCAAGGCTACAATGACGCTGGGCAAGGCTACAATGACGCTGGGCAAGGCTACAATGATGCTGGGCAAGGCTACAATGACGCTGGGCAAGGCTGCAAATGACGCTGGGCAAGGCTGCAAATGACGCTGGGCAAGGCTGCAAATGACGCTGGGCAAGCTGCAAATGACGCTTAAATGTAAGTTGTTTTTTTTTTTTCCCCTAAACTTCCCTCCTAAAACTTTTTTCCTTAAAATGCCCTCCTAAACTTGGGGTGCGTGTTATACGCCGGTGCGTGTTATACGCCGATAAATATGGTAATACAAGGGGTAGCGCAGTCAACACATATATATTTTTTTTATATATTTTTTTCGCATACTTTTTTACAGGTTTTAATTTTAGTAGAACCTTATTTGACTGCAGCACACCACACAAATTCACACATCTTCACAAATTTGGATGGTTTGATTATAATATTATTTCAATTTGCGCCGGTAGACACTTATTTTAGAATATGGTACAGGGAGATGGTCAGAGACTGGGGACATGGTACAGGGGATGGTCAGAGACTGGGGACATGGTACAGGGGGATGGTCAGAGACTGGGGACATGGTACAGGGGGATGGTCAGAGACTGGGGACATGGTACAGGGGGATGGTCAGAGACTGGGGACATGGTACAGGGGGATGGTCAGAGACTGGGGACATGGTACAGGGGGATGGTCAGAGACTGGGGACATGGTACAGGGGGATGGTCAGAGACTGGGGACATGGTACAGGGGGATGGTCAGAGACTGGGGACATGGTACAGGGGGATGGTCAGAGACTGGGGACATGGTACAGGGGGATGGTCAGAGACTGGGGACATGGTACAGGGGGATGGTCAGAGACTGGGGACATGGTACAGGGGGATGGTCAGAGACTGGGGACATGGTACAGGGGGATGGTCAGAGACTGGGGACATGGTACAGGGGGATGGTCAGAGACTGGGGACATGGTACAGGAGATGGTCAGAGACTGGGACATGGTACAGGAGATGGTCAGAGACTGGGGACATGGTACAGGAGATGGTCAGAGACTGGGGACATGGTACAGGGGATGGTCAGAGACTGGGGACATGGTACAGGGGATGGTCAGAGACTGGGGACATGGTACAGGGGATGGTCAGAGACTGGGGACATGGTACAAGGGATGGTCAGAGACTGGGGACATGGTACAGGGGATGGTCAGAGACTGGGGACATGGTACAGGGGATGGTCAGAGACTGGGGACATGGTACAGGGGATGGTCAGAGACTGGGGACATGGTACAGGGGATGGTCAGAGACTGGGGACATGGTACAGGGGATGGTCAGAGACTGGGGACATGGTACAGGGGATGGTCAGAGACTGGGGACATGGTACAGGGGATGGTCAGAGACTGGGGACATGGTACAGGGGATGGTCAGAGACTGGGGACATGGTACAGGGGATGGTCAGAGACTGGGGACATGGTACAGGGGATGGTCAGAGACTGGGGACATGGTACAGGGGATGGTCAGAGACTGGGGACATGGTACAGGGGATGGTCAGAGACTTGGGACATGGTAAAGGGGGATGGTCAGAGGCTGCAGACACACTAGAGGAGATGGTCAGAGACTGGGGATATGTCACAAAGATCTCACATTTACACTTAAAAGCTGTTGGGTGGAAGTGATGTTCAACATCGCTTCCGTCATCCAATGTCATTGAGTCGAGTGGGGCCCATCATTCCCTCACTCGTCTGAGGGAAAAGGATCGGATTGTCTCCGCTGCTACCGACGGCTCCGGTAAGTGGCGGAGACGACTGGAACCCAGCAGGAGAAGAGTGGGCTCCTCTCCTGCTGCCAATAAAAGTGATCTTGCAGCGAATTTGCCACCGAGACCACTTTTATCCTGAAGCGGACCGCCCTCCATTTAGGAATATAGCAGGGGGTTATGGCAGCTATCTGCTGCCATAACAATGGAGAGATGTTTGGATGTATGGTCACTTTCTGTCATCACAAATAAAGTTTTGATAAAAAAAAAATTAAAAAAATAAAACGAAAAAAACATTCCCAGAGAGACACTCCTAAACCTTGTGGACAACCTTCCCAGAAGAGTTGAAGCTGTTTATAGCGGCAAAGGGTGGGGCAACCCAATATTGAACCCTACAGACTAAGACTGGGATGCCATTAAAGTTCATGTGCGTGTAAAGGCAGGTGTCCCGAAACTATGCTAAGTGAGCGCACAGAATAAAAATCAATGTTTGGTGCGACTACGCTTTGGCTTCAAACCAGCATCATTTTTTATACTTGTACAAAGTCAGGGATTTTGAAGGACTAGAGTCAGGCGTATTATTAACCAATTATACCAATCAGGTGTAAGTGGTCATCACTTTCATATGTAGGTTGAAACACAGTCATTAACTGAAACAGAGACAGCCGTGTAAGCGGCTTATAACTGGGTTAGGAACAGCCAAACTCTGCTACTAAGGTGAGGTTGGGGGAAGACAGTTCCATATCACAGGTCGTACTCCACGGCAAAGCCGAGCACAGCAACAGGACAACACGGTAGTTGTACTGCATCAGCAAAGTCTCGCTCAGGCAAAGATTTCAAAGCAGACTGAGGTTTCAAGATGTGCTGTTCAAGCTCTTTTGAAGCAGCACAAATAAAACGGGCAACGTTGAGGACCGTAGACGCAGAGGTCGGCCAAGGAAACTGAATGCAGCAGATGAGACACACAATGCTTAATTCCCTTCCACATTGAAAGATGTCCAGCAGTGCAATCAGCAAAGAACTGGTGGAAAACCAGTGGGACCCAAGTACACCCATCTACTGTCCGGAGAAGTCTGGCCAGAAGTGGTCTTCATGGGAGGATTGTGGCCAAAAGCCAAACCTCCGACGTGGAAACAAGGCTAAGAGACTAAACTATGCAGGAAAACATAGGAACTGGGGTGCAGAAAAATGGCAGCACTTGCTCTGGACTGATGAGTCACAATGTGAAGTATTTGGCTGTAGCAGGAGGTAGTTTGCTGGTGAAGAGCTGGGGAGTGGTACAAAAAAAAAATGTATCTGCAGCCAACAGTGAAGCATGGTGGAGGTTCCTTGCAAGTTTGGGGCTGCATTTCTGCAAATGGATTTGTAGATTTGGTCAGGATCAATGGTGTCCTTAAAGTATTGGTTACCCAAAAAAAAAAAAATAAAAGAGAAAAAGATTGTTCCTTTAACCGCTTCCCGACCGCCCACTGCATATATACGTCAGCAGAATGGCACGTGGGTTTGCGCGCACGCCGCCAGCGTCGCGCTCGCGAGCTCCGTGACCCCGGGCGCGGGACCAGCAGACCCGAACGCCGCTGGTATTCCGCGATCGGGTCACAGAGCTGAAGAACGGGGAGAGGTCTGTGTAAACAAACCTCTCCCCGCTCTTCCTACTCTGCCTGTCATTGATTGGCTGTTCCCTGTCATGGGGAAAGCCGATCAATGACGTCAGACGTCAGCCCCGCCCCCTAATGTAAAAAAACACACACGTCACAGCCCATAACCCCTCCCCCCCTAGTGGTTAACTCTTTCACTGCATGTGTCATTTATACAGGAATCAATGCATTTAAATAGCACTGATTTCTGTATAAATGACAATGGTCCCAAAAAGTGTGAAAAATGTCCGATGTGTCCGCCATAATGTCGCAGTCACAATAAAAATCACTGATCGCTGCCATTACTAGTAAAAAAAAAAAAATATTAATAAAAATGCTATAAAACTATCCCCCATTTTGTAAACGCTTTAACTTTTGCGCAAACCAATCAATCGCTAATTGCGATTTTTTTTTACCAAAAATATGTAGAAGAACACGTATCGGCCTAAACTGAGGAAAAAAAAAATGTTTTTTTAAATATTTATTGGGGATATTTATTATAGCAAAAAATATTGTTTTTTCAAAATTGTCGCTCTATTTTTGTTTATAGAGCAAAAAATAAAAAAGCGCAGGGGCGATCAAATACCACCAAAAGAAAGCTCTATTTGTGGGAAAAAAAGGACGCCAATTTTGTTTGGGAACCACATCGCACAACCGCGCAATTGTCAGTTAAAGCGACGCAGTGCCGAATCGCAAAAAGGGGCCTGGTCCTTTGGCTGCCAATTGGTCCGGGGCTGAAGTGGTTAAAGCATGTTCTACAGTACAGTACTTCTGCTGTGTAATTTGTCACTCTCCATCACCTAAAATACCTGGCTGATCCTGCCTGGTTCTGCCCTCCACCTTGTAAACTGACCACGGTTTATCATGGCTGCTGAGCCCTGACACCGTGGTCAGTTTACGTGTCTCCGTCCTCTCACCCTCACTCTGTCTGCTCTGTGTCAAGTTCCTGCCCCCCTCCCCTCCTGCTGCTGAAATTTCTTTTAATATCTTATATAATCCTGTGCATTTCCCAATGATATGTGCTCCTGTCTCTGTGTTTCATTAAAAAAATAACGTCTATACATGATTACAGAGCTCCGCTCAGCGCACGTGACCGGCGGGCTCTCTCCTCCTCTCATCCCGACTGACGTCAGCCAGGGGGAATCTCGGCCCCGTCCGCTGCAGCTATCAGATGGGGAGAGGAGAGAGCTGGCCGATCACGCGAGTGCCGAGCGGCGCACTGAAATCATGTATAGCCGGCATTTTTTTTTATAAAAAACACAGAGACAGGAGCACACATCATTAGGAAACGCACAGGATTATATGAAGTTATCAGAGTGGGTTAACAACCACTTTAATGCTGAGAAAAACAGGCAGATACTTCATCATGTCATACCATCAGGAAGACGTGCGATTGGCCCCAAATTTATTCTGCAGCAGGACAACGACCCCAAACACATAGCCAATGTTATTAAAGCGGTGTTCGGCCCCCCAGGAAAAAATTAAGTCAGCAGCTATAAATATAGTAGCTGCTGACGTTTAATATTAGGACACTTACCTGTCCAGGGTTCCTGCGATGTCGACACCCCAGCATATTTTCAGATCGGCTGTCGGGTGCTGCTGCCGCCATTCCTGGTAAGGGAAACTGGCAGTGAAGACTTTTGGCTTTACAGCCGGTTCCCTACTGTGCATGCGTGAAGCACGCTGTGCTTTCTAACTAGCCCGGCAGCGGAGGAAAGAGGAGGGGGCTGAGCTTCTGAGGGATGGTGCCGCGGCGGTCTCCCGGTAGTGGGGAAGGGGACCAGTCAAAAACAGGTATCCATTCCCTCTCCCCCCCTGAAAGATGCCAAATGTGGCACCGGAGGGGGGGGTGAGGGGGGGGGGGACAGATAAGCGGAAGTTCCACTTTTGGGTGGAACTCCGCTTTAAGAACTATCTTCAGTGTAAAGAAGAACAAGAAGTCCTGGAAATGATAGTTTGGCCCCCACAGAGCCCTGATCTCAACAAGTTTGACTGGGAGTACATAAAAAGACAGAAGGATTTCCTCTTTAAAAACGGTGTGTAAGTCTACATAGAAGAATTGATGGCAAAGGGTGGGCACACCAAATATGGATTGGATTTCTCTTCATTTACCTTCGATTTTGTTAAATGATAAAAATAAACAAACACTTCTTTCTGAAACCGTTCTCCATTTACAGCATTTTTTCACACCTGCCTAAAACGTTTGCACAGTAGTGTATATGGTAAAAAGTTATAAAATCAATAAACCCATGCCCCATTGTAGCTGCGCAAGGTGAACCCCTTACTTTTTTTTCAAAATCATTTGTTTAAAAAAATGCTTACTCACAACATTATAAACGTATATAAAGCTATATCATACTAAACCCTGTTTTTTTTTTTTTTTTTTTTAAATAAGAAACACATCATACTTACCTCCACTGTGCAGTTCGTTTTGCACAGAGTGGCCCCGATCCTCCTTTTCTGAAGTCACTCAGCGGCGCTAGTAGCTCCTCCCCGCACCGAGTGGCCCGTCGGAAAAGCGCTGTCCTATGGGACACTGTGCAGGCTTTCTCCCGAGTCCTGCTTCTACGTATAATGACACAGAAAGCAGGACTCGGCCCCTGCCCCTCGACGCCTGCGTCATTGGATTAGACAGCAGCGGGAGCCAATGGCTGAGCTGCTATCAATCTATCCAATAAGGACACGAGACATCGGCTAGAGCTGGTGTGCTCGTCTCCGGGAAGAAGAAAACAGAGTTCAGGTAAGTAAAACGAGAGCACTGAGGGGGCTGCAGCACTACAGAAGGTTTTTCACCTTAATGCATTAAAGCGGAGTTGCACCCAAAAGTGGAACTTCCGCTTTAAGTACTCCTCACCCCCTTACACGCCACAATTTGCATGGCATTTTTTTTGGGGGGGGGCTGGGTACTTGGTTTTTAGTGGGACTTCCTGTCCCACTTCCTCCTTCTGGGCTTACACCTCCATCCCGGCAATTATATATATATATATATATATATATATATATATATATATATATATATATATATATATATATATATATATATATATATATATATATATATATCTATATATATATATATAAATATATATATATATATATATATATATATACATATATACACATATACATATACATACATACATACATACATATACATATATATATATATATATACATAGAGATAGAGATATATATATAATATATATATATATATATATCTCTATCTCTATCTCTATCTCTATCTAGTTTCATACGGGTAATTTTTCTCCTTCATTGATATTCGCTGAT
>CM053028.1:540535431-540557931 GCA_028564925.1 Lithobates sylvaticus
CCCGACAACCCTGGCCGTTGGTTGTCGGGGTCTGCGGGCGGGGGCTTATCGGAATCTGGGAGCCCCCCTTTAATAAGGGGCCCCCCCCCCCACCCTATGTGAATGAGTATGGGGTACGATGTACCCCTACCCATTCACCTAAGGTGTAAAATGTAAAGTAAAAAAAAACACCCACACTTTTGAAAAAAATAGTTTATTGCACTGCTCCGGGGGTCTTCTTCCGTCTTGGGGTCTTCTCGCCGGACTCCCCCGCCATTTACCAAGCTCTTTTACCGAGCGAGGGGAGTCCGGCTACCTTCTTCGTCGTCGCCGCCGTCGTCTGGGGGTCTCGATCCGCCTTCGGGGGTCTTCCGGGGGTCTCTTCTGTTCTTGCGGCGGTCGTCGTCTTCCGCGCCGCCGGCGCCTTCTCCTTCTTCTTGTCCTTCTTGTTCTTCTTCTTCTTCCGATGTTGACCCGTCGCTGTCTCTGCCCGGAATGCCTGTGCCGATCTGCGCTCGGACTTATATAGGGACATGGGGGACAGGGTCACATGCACATGTCACATGGTGACCCCCCCCCTTGTGTTGTCACAGTCCCGGAGGATGCTGGGACTGTGACATCGCAAGGGGGCGGGGTCACCATGTGACATGAACATGTGACCCTGTCCCCCATGTCCCTATATAAGTCCGAGCGCAGATCGGCACAGGCATTCCGGGCAGAGACAGCGACGGGTCAACATCGGAAGAAGAAGAAGAACAAGAAGGACAAGAAGAAGGAGAAGGCGCCGGCGGCGCGGAAGACGACGACCGCCGCAAGAACAGAAGAGACCCCCGGAAGACCCCCGAAGGCGGATCGAGACCCCCAGACGACGGCGGCGACGACGAAGAAGGTAGCCGGACTCCCTCGCTCGGTAAAAGAGCTTGGTAAATGGCGGGGGAGTCCGGCGAGAAGACCCCCAAGACGGAAGAAGACCCCCGAAGGCGGATCGAGACCCCCAGACGACGGCGGCGACGACGAAGAAGGTAGCCGGACTCCCCTCGCTCGGTAAAAGAGCTTGGTAAATGGCGGGGGAGTCCGGCGAGAAGACCCCCAAGACGGAAGAAGACCCCCCGAAGGCGGATCGAGACCCCCAGACGACGGCGGCGACGACGAAGAAGGTAGCCGGACTCCCCTCGCTCGGTAAAAGAGCTTGGTAAATGGCGGGGGAGTCCGGCGAGAAGACCCCCAAGACGGAAGAAGACCCCCGGAGCAGTGCAATAAACTATTTTTTCAAAAGTGTGGGTGTTTTTTTTTTACTTTACATTTTACACCTTAGGTGAATGGGTAGGGGTACATCGTACCCCATACTCATTCACATAGGGTGGGGGGCCGGTATCTGGGGGGCCCCCTTATTATTAAAGGGGGCTCCCAGATTCCGATAAGCCCCCGCCCGCAGACCCCGACAACCAACGGCCAGGGTTGTCGGGAAGAGGCCCTTGTCCTCATCAACATGGGGACAAGGTGCTTTGGGGTGGGGGGGCCGCACGGCCCCCCTTTCCCCAGGGCACCCCCTATGTTGAGGGCACGCGGCCTGGTACGGCTCAGGAGGGGGGGGGGCGCTCGCAAAAGTATTCACCCCCCTTGGCTTTTTACCTATTTTGTTACATTACAGCCTTTAGTTCAATGTTTTTTTTTTTCTGAATTATATGTGATGGATCAGAACACAATAGTCTAAGTTGGTGAAGTAAAATTAGAAAAATATATACATAAAACTATTTTTCAGAAATAAAAAAAAATGATAATTGGCATGTGCGTATGTATTCACCCCCTTTGTTATGAAGCCCATAAAAAGCTCTGGTGCAACCAATTACCTTCAGAAGTCACATAATTAGTGAAATGATGTCCACCTGTGTGCAATCTAAGTGTCACATGATCTGTCATTACATATACACACCTTTTTGAAAGGCCCCAGAGGCTGCAACACCTAAGCAAGAGGCACCACTAACCAAACACTGCCATGAAGACCAAGGAACTCTCCAAACAAGTAAGGGACAATGTTGTTGAGAAGTACAAGTCAGGGTTAGGTTATAAAAAAAATATCCAAATCTTTGATGATCCCTAGGAGCACCATCAAATGTATCATGACCAAATGGAAAGAACATGGCACAACAGCAAACCTGCCAAGAGACGGCCGCACACCAAAACTCACGGACCGGGTAAGGAGGGCATTAATCAGAGAGGCAGCACAGAGACCTAAGGTAACCCTGGAGGAGCTGCAGAGTTCCACAGCAGAGACTGGAGTATCTGTACATAGGACGGCAATAAGCCGTACGCTCCATAGAGTTGGGCTTTATGGCAGAGTGGCCAAAAGAAAGCCATTACTTTCAGCAAAAAACAAAATGGCACGTTTTGAGTTAGCGAAAAGGCATGTGGGAGACTCCCAAAATGTATGGAGGAAGGTGCTCTGGTCTGATGAGACTGAAATTGAACTTTTTGACCAAAGAAAACGCTATGTCTGGCGCAAACCCAACACATCACATCACCCAAAGAACACCATCCCCACTGTGAAACATGGTGGTGGCAGCATCATGCTGTGGGGATGTTTTTCAGCAGTCGGGACTGGGAAACTGGTCAGAGTTGAGGGAAAGATGGATGGTGCTAAATACAGGGATATTCTTGAGCAAAACCTGTACCACTCTGTGTGTGATTTGAGGCCTAGGACGGAGGTTCACCTTCCAGCAGGACAATGACCCCAAACACACTGCTAAAGCAACACTTGAGTGGTTTAAGGGGAAACATGTAAATGTGTTGGAATGGCCTAGTCAAAGCCCAGACCTCAATCCAATAGAAAATCTGTGGTCAGACTTAAAGATTGCTGTTCACAAGCGCAAACCATCCAACTTGAAGGAGCTGGAGCAGTTTTGCAAGGAGGAATGGGCAAAAATCCCAGTGGTAAGATGTGGCAGGCTCATAGAGACTTATCCAAAGCGACTTGGAGCTGTGATAGCCGCAAAAGGTGGCTCTACAAAGTATTGACTTTAGGGGGGTGAATAGTTATGCACATTGACTTTTTCTGTTATTTTTTTGTCCTATTTTTTGTTTGCTTCACAATAAAAAAAAAAAAAAAAATCTTCAAAGTTGTGGGCATGTTCTGTAAATTAAATGATGCAAATCCTCAAACAATCCATGTTAATTCCAGGTTGTGAGGCAACAAAACACACAAAATGCCAAGGGGGGTGAATACTTTTGCAAGGCACTGTCTTACTATTATGTTACCATGTAACAAACAACCACCTTAGTTACATTGTTACATAATTACATAGTTGGTAAGCTAGAATAAAGATACCAGTCCTTCCAGTTCAACGTGTATGTACCTTGCGTTTATAGTTACATACGCCTTGATGTAATTAATTTTACATCAAAGGCCAACCATCGCATCAGAGGTCTCCCATCATATTAGAGGTCCCCCTTCACATCAGAGCCCCCCATCACATCAGAAGTCCCCCTTCACATCAGAAGTCCCCCTTCACATCAGAAGTCCCCCTTCACATCAGAGCCCTCCATCACATCAGAAGTCCCCCTTCACATCAGAGCCCTCCATCACATCAGAAGTCCCCTTCACATCAGAGCCCTCCATCACATCAGAAATCCCCTAATCATATCAGAGGTCCCTCCTTCATATCAGACACCCCCCTTTAACATTAGAGGTCTCCCATCACATCAGAGGGCCCCTCACTTCACATCAGAGATCCCCCTTTAACATCAGAGGTCTCCCATCACATGAGAGCCCCACTACAACATCAGAGGTCCTCCTCTTTACATCAGAGGTCCCCCCTTCACATCAGAGATTCCCCATCACATCAGAGATGCCCCATCACATCAGAGCCCCACTACAACATCAGAGGTCCTCCTCTTTACATCAGAGGTCTCCCTTCACATCAGAGATTCCCCATCACATCAGAGCCCCACTACAACATCAGAGGTCCCCCAATCATATCAGAGGTCCCTCCCTTAATAGCAGACATCCATCCCCCTTTAACATCAGAGGTCACATCAGAGCCCCACTACAACATCAGAGGGCCTCCTCTTTACATGAAAAGTCCCCCCCTCACATCAGAAGTCCCCCAATCATATCAGAGGTCCCTCCTTAACATCCAAGGTCCCCAATTATCACATCATGGGTCCCCCATCATCAAATTAGAGCCACCCCCTTCATATCAAAGTTCCTATTTTACATCAGAGGTCCCCCCCATCATGTCAGAGGTTCCCCCATCACATCAGAGCCCCACCATCACATTAGAGGTCCCCCCTTCATATCAAAGTTCCCTCTTTCACATCAGAAGGTTCCCTTCACATCAGAGCCCCCCCATCCAATCAGAGGTCCCTCCTTAACATCAAAGGTCCCCAATTATCACATCATAGGTCCCCCTCTTCATATCACAGTTCCCTCTTTCACATCAGAGGGCTCCCTTCACATCAGAGCTCCCCCTCTCCCATCAGAACCCCACCATCACATCAGTGATCCCCCTATCAAATCAGAGGTCCCCCATCACATCAGAGTCTGCCTTAACACCATTGGCAAATATCCCCCAAAACTTCAGAGGTCCCCTTCACATAACTATCCCTTCTTCTATCACACATGTGTCAGACACAAGGCCCACGGGCCGAATCAGGCCCAAGAGGTCATTTTATGTGGCCCTCGCACCTCTCCTACAGCTGCAGAACCCCCCTCGTCTCTGCCCCATCTTGTCTCAGCAGTTAGCGGCAAAGGGGAGGACAGAACTCTTCCAACAGATCGTACACCTTTCTGTGTAGCCTCTGCACCCCGCCACTGGTCTTGGCAGTCAGCAGCCTGCAGCAGAGAGAAGGACAGAACTTCTACAGATCCTGTGAGTCTCTTTGCAGCCTCAGCACCGGCTCGTTTCCAGCTCCCCTGGCCTTCAGCCCTTCTCTTGTCCTCCTCCAGACTCTGCACTCTTGGCTTCCCAGCTCTGCCCCCAGCTTCTTCCCAGCAGAAGCACAAGATAAGGGGAGTGCGCTGCGATGTAAGGGAGGATTGGAGACTCTTGACTTCTGATGGTGGTCGTGGGGCTCCTCACATCTGATGTGGGGGGGGGGGGGGGTTGATCCGGACATCTAAAGTTACAGATACAACCGGCCCTAATGCACAATGAAATTGAGTTGGACACCCCTGCTTTATCATGTCATAGCCCCCCCCCCCCAATCATGTCAGAGTCCCTCATATTACATCAGAGCCCCCCCCCCCCCCCCCCATTTACATAAGGGTACCCTCTTCATATCAGAGGTCTCTCATCACATCAGAGTGCCCCCCACCTCAAAGGTCTCCCTATTACATCAAAGAAACCACTCATATCAGGGGTCCCCAGAGCCCCCCTTAAATATAAGAGTCCTCCCATACATGAGATCCCCTACCATGTCAGAGGCCCCCTAGACTTAAGTCCCTTTATCACATCAGAGTCCCTCCGTCACATCAGATCCCTACATTGTACAAAAGAGTGCAGATTACAATGCATCACAGCAAACCACTGCCTATATACTGAGCGTTGTGGTGTGTGGCATTGCGTAAAAAGGTTCATGTGCATTTTATCTGTTGCAGTGCTTGGCAGCCCATTCATAATGAAGGAAGAGAATGGTGGGAAACCCTTATAATGGGCACAGCAGGTGTATGGACCCAGGAACTCAGCAAAGCGATGATGGGAACCCCTCATAGTGGGCACAGCAGGTGTATGGACCCAGGAATTCAGCACAGGGATGTTGGGGAACCCTCATAATGGGCATAGCAGGTGTACAGACCTTCAGTACAAGGATGGTGGGGACCGCTTAGAATGGGCACAGCAGGTATACAGACCTGGGAACTCAGCTCAGGGATGTGAAAACCCCTCATAATGGGCACAGCAGGTGTAAAGACCGGGAAACTCAGCACAGGGATGGTGGGATCCCCTCATAATGGGCATAGCAGGTGTATGGACCCAGGAATTCAGCACAGGGGTGGTGGGAACCCCTCATAATGGGTACAGCAGGTGTACAGACTTTCAGTACAAGGATGGTGGGGACTGCTTAGAATGGGCACAGCAGGTATACAGACCTGGAAACTCAGCTCTGGGATGGTGAGAACCCCTCATAATGGGCACAGCAGGTGTACAGATCTGTAAATTCAGCACAGGGATGGTGGGAACCCCTCATAAGGGGCACAGCAGGTGTACAAACCTGGGAACTTTGCACAGGGATGGTGGGAACCCTCATAATGGGCACAGCAGGTGTACAGACCCAAAAACTCAGCACAGGGATGATGTGAACCCCTCATAATGGGCACAGAGGGTTTACAGACCCGGGAACTCAGCACAGGGATGATGGAAACCCCTCAGTGGGCACAGCAGGCGTACAGACCCGGGAACTCAGCACAGGGATGGTGGAAACCCCTCATAATGGGCACAGATGTACAGACCTGAAAATTCAGCACAGGAATGGTGGAAACCCCTCATGATGGGCACAGCAGGTGCACAGACCCAGGAACTCAGCACAGGGATGGTGGTAACCCCTCATAATGGGCACAGCAGGTGTACAGACTTTCAGTTTAAGGATGGTGGGAACCACTCAGAATGGGCAAAGCAGATATACAGACCTGGAAAGTCAGCTCAGGGGTTGTGGGAACACCTCATAATGGACACAGCAGATGTACAGACCTGAAAATTCAGCACAGGGATGGTGGGAACCTTTCATAATGGGCACAGCAGGTGTACAGACCAAAGAACTCAGCACAGGGATGATAGGAACGCCTTATAATGGGCACAGCAAGTGTACAGATCTGGGAACATAGCACAGGGGTGGTGGGAACCCCCTCATAATGAGCACAGCAGGTGTACAAATCTTCAAACTCATTATAGAGATGGTGGGAACTCCTCATTATGAGGACAGCAGGTGTACAAATCTAGGAACTCATTATAGGCATGGTGGGAACCCCTCATGAGGACAGTAGGTGTACAGACCTGGGAATTTAGCAAAGAGATAGTGTGAGGAGTTGGGGCAACATTCACACTTTTGTGCAAAGCAAATTATCCAAAAAGGAAGACGATCAAAAAATGTACTGTAAGTCGCGAAGTATTGGGTGACAGTTCAAAATATGGTGACATCCGCAGTAGAAGTGACTTTGACTTGGTGAATCCCACCACCATATGAATTGTGCGCTTACCAGCTCCCAGATATTTCGTACCTGTGGCTATTGCCCAGCCAGGGTCTTTTCCTCTAGACTTTCCGGAACCAATCCAATCGTCCCATCTATGGAGGCTCTCCTGGTCAGGACTGTAATCTCGCAGATCCTCTACTACCAACCAATAGTGTTGCGCAAATTGGTAATATGGTTGTAGCTCAGAGAAAATGAAACGAAAAGAAAGGCCATAGGTAGAACCTGATGGGTATTTATTAGAAAACAAAAACGCCCTAGGCCAGTGATGGCTAACCTTGGCACCCCAGATGTTTTGGAACTACATTTCCCATGATGTTAATGCACTCTGCAGAGTACTGGAGCATCATGGGAAATGTAGTTCCAAAACATCTGTGGTGCCAAGGTTAGCCATCACTGCCCTAGGCGTATAAGAACAGGGATAAAGAGAAAATGTAGGCTTAGCATAAACTACACATATGTATAATAAAGGGAAGGGGAATTTTTATATTATATGCCACATCCTATAGTCAAGAAAAAAGGGAGAGAGAAAGAAAGGATCCCCTGTGGGTTGGACTTTTAAGGCATAAGGACTTTTTAACCCCAGATTGAAAACTAAATTGTGTAAATTGAAAAAACATTTATTGCAAAAGATGATATATAAAAAAGAGTTGACATGTATGACAATATATAAAAACACCTGAAAAATGTTCAAACAGTACTTAATTTACAAAGTACAAAATGTGAATGCGTTTTGTGACCGTTCTCACACTGACGCGTTTCGGAGATTAGTAGTTTCCTCCTTCAGAGGTGAGAGTATAACATCATTCCATATAGAGAAACATTCCAGTGAAATTAAAAGCAACGGCTGGGAGGAGGAGCTTCTTCACCTTGCATCCTCTTGGATGGTATAGTTTGGCGCACAGTATGTATAGATGCCCATCAACTAAAGGGGGCTGAGCATCCAGAAAGAAATGAGAGGTGCCCAAAAATTGCTCCAATTGTTGGAATTGTTGTATCTATCCTAATGGGACAATTGTTAGGGGACGCCTGTAGGGCACACTGGGGTCGGATATTAGTATGAGAGCCCTGTTGATGTATCTTGATTTTGCTGCACCACTAGTTTTAATGCCTTACAGCTGCCTACCCATTGTAGCATTCATGTGTATTTGTTTGCAAAATAAAAAAAACAATGTAAAAATTACAAAATATTTAAATAAAAGTAGTGTAGTATGGCCAACACAAAAGTTATTTTGAGGATAACTGGTGAACAAATAACAAGGTCAGATTTGTGGGCAGATCAATGGATCGTCAATCCGTTCATTACATAGTAATCCTGACCTCGTTACTCTTCACAGTTTCCCATACTCACTTCTAGAACTTCTCCGGGACCTCTCCCATCCTCTGAAACTTTTTACCTCAAACTGTCCAACTATCTCGTACTCTATTGCCCTTTATTTGATCCCTGAAAAAAAAAACAATCTTTTCAGAGAGGCCTATCCTACCTCTAAATAATAAACTTCACTTTTACTGTGTCCATCAATATCCTCTAAAGTTATTACCTTTTGCATCTCACTTGACCTTTCCTTTTAGATTGTAAGCTCTAACGGAGCAGGGACCTCCGATTTCTCTTGCACTGAATTGTATTGTAACTGTACTGTCTGCCTCCATTTTGAAAAGCACTGTTGGCCCCATATAAATCCTGTATAATAATAATAATTGTGAGTATTAACAAAACCAAGACGCGAGTCTTCACTGAAAGGTAAATATTTTATGCCTATTAAAAACACAAAACATACACAAAATTGTAACAGTACAAAATAAAACAATATTGAAAAGCTAAAACCATATTTAAACAATCAAAATAAATTAAAAAAAAAAAAAAAAAAAAGTCATCCATCTCTCCTCGTGGGTTTCTTATTCAGGCTCCATTCACACTTGTGACTCCAAAGCCACGCGATTTCCATTGGAACTTTAGATGGGTGCGACTTTGGCTGTTGACTTTGACTGCTGCACCACTGTCGCATTGATACCATTAAGATGGAATTTTCATGCAACTTTTGAGAGTTGCATGAAGGGTCGTAAAGTAGTGCAGGGACCTACTGTAAGTTGCATAGATTTGAACGGCTTCCACTGAAACACATGGGCCTGCGACTTGATGTGTCCAAAGTCCCATGACAAGTCTTAGGGCTCTTTCACACGGGGCGGATCAGTGCGGATCCGCCCCGTGGATATCCGCTTGCTCAGCGGAGATCGCCGGAGCGATCTCCGCTGAGCAGGAAGATGACAGGTCTGTCTCTGCACTCTGTGCAGGGACGGACCTGTCAGAGCGCCGCTCTCCCCTATGGGAGATCGGGTGACGACGGACCGTAGAGTCCATCGTCATCCGATCCGCTCTGCAGACGGATGAAAAAAATGGGGTTTTCCTCCGTCTGCAGAAATGGAGCATAGCGGGCACGGACGAGAGCGGGTGTCAGCGGATGCTCATCCGCTGACACCCGCTATCCCATAGGGATACATGTATGTCCGTTTTTCATCCGAAAACGGAAGGATGAAAAACAGACATACGGACCGTCCGTGTGAAAGAGCCCTAACAAGTGTGAATGGAGTCTCACAGCTGTGTAAATTAAACAGGATTTGCAATTATAATGACTGATTTTAGAGCACATGGCACTAAATAAATGGTTAAAAGTAGTGCTTACTTATTAACAGGCTGAAACTGAAGTTCATTTCTGCTTGACACCAATGATATGGAACGCCAGTAAATGAAGTATAAGCATTTCACCATTTGCAATTCGCAAAAAAGGTCATGAAGTTTCCTTAGAGTCCGTGCCTTATAATTGCTGGTTACTAAAAGATGGAAATATCTGAATACCTTAAATGTTATTATTAAAAATGGTTTGTTTCACTCATTTACAGTACATTTCCCTTGTGGTTGGGGAGGAGAGGTCTAACCCCTACCTTTACCAGCGGTCACTGATGCATAGATGGCCTGGCAAATTTAGCAGCGTCATGTGTCAGTTAACTTGACAATAAATATTTGACAAATTTGCCTTCCTAAATAATTTTTAAATATAATTTATATATCTCAAGCTTTTTGGTACACATATAATAACTCTTCTCTTATATTTTAATACTTTGATTGTATCTGGCAATTACAGTATTAAACAAAGGCACACTGCAGTGCCATCTGTAGGTTGAAGGTTTATTTCATCAATGAATCCTTCAGCCTGATCCCTATGTCACTAATGATAGACAACTAATTGCCAGTGACAGCAGAGTTTGAGAGGTAGCACCGGGCACAGTGTCCGCTGCTGGCTCTCAAAGGGTGCACATTTATTACTGTACAGTGTTCCTGGCCCTTGGTATTGTGAGAAACAATAATATAAGGACTGCAGATGGAAAGGGGGTAAAAGAGCTAACTTTATATAGATACAGCAGGGAAGTAATGAATCCTTATTAGCCTGTAATTGTCCCCCACTGGAGGGGTTCCCCAAACTTCCAGTCCAGTGAACAAGTACTACACAGTTGGACTGCTTTAAAGGGGTGGCTGTGATGTAAAGTGGAGTGGGACTGTGATGTAAAGGGGGGGGGGGTGATTTGAAGGGGGAGCTGAGGACAGTGATGTAAAGAGGGCACTATGATGTAAAGGGTAGTCTGAAGACACTCACTGATGTACAGGGGGGACTCTGATGTGAAGGGGAACTGAGGACACGGTTGGAGTGCTTTAAAGGGGGACTGTGATGTAAAGGGGGACAGTGGACACTGAGGTAAAATGGGGGGGGCTGTTCTATGGGGGGGGGGGGGGGGGTTTGTGGACAGTGATGTAAAGAGGGCGCTAAGATATGAAGGGTAGGCTGAAGACACTAATGCACAGGGGGGACTGTTATGTGAAGGGGGGGTGAGGACACTAATTTAAAGAAGGGGGCTGTGATGTGAAGGGTAGGCTGAAGACACTGATGTACATGGGAGGCTGTGATGTAAAGGGGGGCTGAGGACACTAATGTAAAGAAAGGGACTGTGATGTGAAGGGTAGGCTGAAGACACTGATGTACAGGGGGGACTGTTATGTGAAGGGGGGGGGGGGTGAGGACACTCATTTAAAGAAGGGGGCTGTGATGTGAAGGGTAGGCTGAAGACACTGATGTACAGGGGGGAAAGTGATGTAAATGTGGCACTGTGATGTGAAGGGGGGCTGAGGACACTAATGTAAAAGAAGGGGACTGTGATGTGAAGGGTAGGCTGAAGACACTGATGTACATAGGAGGCTGTGATGTAAAGGGGGACTGATGACACTGATGTAAAGAGGGGGACTGTGATGTGAAGGGTAGGCTGAAGACACTGATGTACAGGGTGGACTCTGATGTGAAGGGGAACTGAGGACACGGTTGGAGTGCTTTAAAGGGGGACTGTGATGTAAAGGGGGACAGTGGACACTGAGGTAAAATGGGGGGGGGGCGGGTTTGTGGACAGTGATGTAAAGAGGGCGCTAAGATATGAAGGGTAGGCTGAAGACACTAATGCACAGGGGGGACTGTTATGTGAAGGGGGGGTGAGGACACTAATTTAAAGAAGGGGGCTGTGATGTGAAGGGTAGGCTGAAGACACTGATGTACATGGGAGGCTGTGATGTAAAGGGGGGCTGAGGACACTAATGTAAAGAAAGGGACTGTGATGTGAAGGGTAGGCTGAAGACACTGATGTACAGGGGGGACTGTTATGTGAAGGGGGGGGGGGTGAGGACACTCATTTAAAGAAGGGGGCTGTGATGTGAAGGGTAGGCTGAAGACACTGATGTACAGGGGGGAAAGTGATGTAAATGTGGCACTGTGATGTGAAGGGGGGCTGAGGACACTAATGTAAAAGAAGGGGACTGTGATGTGAAGGGTAGGCTGAAGACACTGATGTACATAGGAGGCTGTGATGTAAAGGGGGACTGATGACACTGATGTAAAGAGGGGGACTGTGATGTGAAGGGTAGGCTGAAGACACTGATGTACAGGGTGGACTGTGGTGTAAAAGGGGGCTGCGCAGTGTTATAGAGCGGTCCTCTAAATTTAAATTCAAGACCCTTGGCCTACCTCTAAAATGCAATTAAATAAATATCCATATAGTCCCATGAAAATGGCAAATCTGCTTCAAATTTAGCACGCTCCTATTTTTCATTATGGATATACCTTTACCATCTCAGAAAATTGCTTACCAGACAGGTCAAACCTGACTTTATCAAGGTCTACAAAAAAAGCATAGATCTACCAATAACAGGCACCACTTATTCAGGTATTGTTATAGGGCAGGAATATGAAATTAGCGGACCTCCAGCTGTTGCAGAACTACAAGCCCCATGAGGCATAGCAAGACTGACAACCATAAGCATGACACCCAGAGGCATGAAGGGACAAGAGCTGGAGGTCCGCTAATTGCATATCTCTGTTATAGGGTATTTATCCCTACCCGTCTTGGATTTTTACTTCCCCATTCTAGCATTCCACAGTCTCCTCTACTCCCTGGACCTCTGTTCAGGCTTTGAGAAAAGCCTTGTACACAAGGACTGAGACTGAAAAATCGGTCGAAATCAGCCAACTTTTACCCACTGTACAGAGCTGTCTGTTCTACGGAAGCCAATCTCATGACAGAAGATATTTTTTTATATTTAATATATAGAGTTTTTTGGTACACAGTTAATAAAAATGCTTCTTTTATATTATATTTTAATACTTTGACTGTATATGACAATTACAGTATTGAACAGCAGCACACTCTGGTGCCATCTGTAAGCTGAAGGTTTATTTTGTCAATGAATTCTCCTTTCTGGTTGAATTTTTATTTTTTTTACTGTTAAAGACCAATTCTGGCCCAAACGTTCCCATTTTGGGTAGGGAAGAGTCGTCAGGTTTTTATTGTCTCCATCTCCCCAGGAAGGCCCATACCACAAAAAAAAAAAAAAAAAAAAACTGCCCCATCTACCAAAAAGTTTCCTTTACAACCCTTACTCTTTTGTCCAATGATGACCTGACTTTTTAAAAAGTCAAAAGCTTCTGAAAGTGAAATGTGAGTTTTTGGTTGAAGACTCAAACATCTGTATTTTTTTTGTTACAGGTGTTCTTTATACCTCAAATTTAATAGTAAATTGGTCATATTCTACTGGACCTTTTCTGTAATGTTGAAGACATTTCATATCTTCTCCAAACCACTTGTTCAGTTCCACTGAGTGCCAGGAAACCCAGTGGTTCTATCCACACAAGGAGCAGGTCTCGAAGGTCTCCAACCCTGGCCCAGTTTGATGTAGAAGGGCTCTTGGAAAGCAGTTGTCTTCTCTGTCCTTCAAACCAGGCACCTTTTCTTTAAAGTGGATATCTACCCAAAAACGAAAAGGAGTATGTGTATACCTAAGATTTAACAACCATTCCTATAAACTTTATATTTCAAAGCTTTTGTATTTCCCTACTAATTATTTGTTGATCCTCTCTATGCATTTAATTCCGACAACATTACATTGCTTTAAAAACAGTGGTCTCCAGATGTGGCTCTTCGCTTGACTTTATCCTTCCATTGAGGTATTATTACATCCACTGACACAAACAATAAGTTACTATTCCTCCCAATAACACCATTGATAGGGAACAATTCTTTCCACTGACACCAATGATGGGGTACTACTCCTCCCAATGAAACCAACGATGGGGCACTATTCCTTCCTTGGACACCAATTATGGGGAACTATTCCTTTTATTGGCACCAAACATGGGTCACTATCCTCCCACTAACACCAATGACAGGAAACAATCCTTCCCCCTGACACCAATGATGGGGCACAATTCCTCTCAATGACACCAACGATGGGACACTATTCCTTGCAATGACGCCACTATTCCTGCCACTGACACCAACAATGGGGCACAAATCCTCTCAATGACACCGATGGGACACTATTCCTTGCAATGACACCAATAGGGCATTATTCCTACCAACAATGGGGCACTATTTCTGCTAATGATGGGGAACTATTCCTTTTAGTGACACCAAACATGGGTCACTATCCTCCCACTAACACCAATGATAGGGAACAATCCTTCCCACTGACACCAATGATGGCACACTATTCCTTGCAATGACACCACTATTCCTGCCACTGATGGCAACGATGGGGTACTCTTCCTGCCAATGACACTAACAATAGGGCATTATTCCTACCAATGACACCAACAATGGGGCACTATCCTCCCACTAACACCAATGATAGGGACAATGCTTCCCACTGACACCAACGATGGGGCACAATTCCTCTCAATGACACAGATGGGACACCATTCCTTGCAATGACACCACTATTCCTGCCCATGACACCACTATTCCTGCCCATGACACCAACAATAGGGCATTATTCCTACCAATGACACCAACAATGGGGCACTATTTCTCCTAATGATGGGGAACTATTCCTTCTAGTGACACCACACATGGGTCACTATCCTCCCACTAACACCAATGATAGGGAACAATCCTTCCCACTAACGCCAAGGATGGGACACTATTCCTTGCAATGACAGCACTATTCCTGCCCATGACACCAACAATAGGGTATTATTCCTACCAATGACACCAACAATGGGGCACTATTTCTCACAATGGGACACTATTTCTCCCAAGGACACCAACAAGGGGACACTATTCCACCCAATGACACCAAAGATGTGGCATGGTTTACTTGCACTGACACCCGGACATCTTCTACTCCCACTGGCTGCAGTCCGGTCCCCCCCCCCCCCCCACACCCCCAAGGTCTGACGGTAAACTGGCCCTTTGTTAAGAACATTTGGAGATCCCTGCATTAAACCTCAGCATTGTCAGCACCCAAAAGTACCTCCACCAAATGGTGCATTGTTGACATCTGTGTCTTCCTCTGACAGACATGCATACTAATTTTGGTGGAAAATTTTGCCCCTACAGCATCTCCCCGTCTCACTCAGGCTATCAGCACTCCCATGCCACTTCCAAGCATTACCATCAGGACGAGAACTGTAGCTGCCCAC
This sequence comes from Lithobates sylvaticus, assembly GCA_028564925.1. Taxonomy (NCBI): domain Eukaryota; kingdom Metazoa; phylum Chordata; class Amphibia; order Anura; family Ranidae; genus Lithobates; species Lithobates sylvaticus. The sequence continues at coordinate 540,550,603 of CM053028.1, forward strand.
TGCCTGCTGTGCGAGACAAATTACCTGGAAGTGCCACGGGAATATTAATTGTGTATTAGCCTGGCCATGTACACGGTGGAGTCCTGACCTCAGACTTAGAACTGGCAAAGCTCCTTCGAATGAGTAGCGAGAGAAGAAAGGCAGCTGAAGTTGATAAACTACTACTCGCTCAAACATGACCTTTACGGACATATTTAAACCCAACATGGCTCACATTTGGCAAATACACTTCCCTGTTACTCACAAAGACAACAAAAGCAAAAAAAAAAAAAAAAAAAAAAAAAAAGCATAAAAAAAATTACCCAATACTTGTGCTTCAACCACATTAAATGAAATGGAGGCAGACCCCCTCCCCTCCACATGTGCATAATCCGCACACTTGGAGAGTGTTAATGGAGGGAAGTCTAGATCGTGTCTGCATGCCATAAAAAGTGTAAGAAAACCAGCCAGTGTGTATAGTTCACAAGGTGAGGGAGCGCCCCCTGGGGTACAATCATCTAGGAGGGGGATGATCCTCAAGGGGGGGAGCCTCGAGGTGACTGTTCTTTGACATCGGTGCCTCTGGGGGCAGAAAAAGCAACTTGGCTTTACTTTATGTTTTTCAGAAGAGCCGTGCGAGCGTTCACGAGGGCCTTAAAGGCATCTTCGCTTCCTGGTGCCACGCACTTGTCCGGGTGAAGGAGCACAGCCAGCTTGCGATAAGCTTTATTCACTTCATCCCTGCAAAAAAATAAATAAATAAATATTCATAGCCCCATAAAAGCTTTAACTTTTTTTTTTTTTTTTTACAAGAAACAACAAAGCAAGGCATGTAAAGCTGCTAATGGAATGCCCATGTGCTCAAGGGGATATATTTTCAGGTATCGGTGGATTCAACACCATGGCCTCTTATTATTCTTTGAGGATCCCAGTGATGAGCTCTACCTGCCACAGTTTCTGGCTATTTTCCATGCCCACCTTGAAATTCTGAGCCTTTCTGCCCAGTCTTTCCTCCAAAATATAGATTTACTATATGGCTGACACCTGACCATCACACCTACCATATGCCCATAGGCGAAGATGCATTTTGGTGCCCCCCACAACCCCTCCCCCCACCGTCTACAGCCAATGCTGGGACCTTCTTCACATTGTGCCTATATTTGTGATGGGGTGCAGCGTGAAGGATGTCTCTTCAAATCCCCTCATGGACAAATCTCCCCCCCCACCCAAATCCTCTGTCTCCCAAGTCCCCCACGCCAGCACAAGTCCTCCCTCCAGTTCTGCCACAAATCCTTCTAACCAAATCCCCCTTCCCAGTACAAACACAAATCCTCACTTCCCAACTGTCCTGGTTTTGTGGGACCTTCCTAAGATACTAGGGGTGCAACGGATCAAAAAACTCACGGATCGGATCGATCCTCGGATCAAAGTCACGGATCGGATCATTTTTCGGATCAGCAAATAATAATTGAATTTGCAAAAACCTGTGAAAATTCCACCACCATATAGTCCCCACTGTAATATCCACGTCCTCTCCCCCACTGTAATATCCACGTCCTCTCCCCCACTGTAATATCCACGTCCTCTCCCCCACTGTAATATCCACGTCCTCTCCCCACTGTAATATCCACGTCCTCTCCCCACTGTAATATCCACGTCCTCTCCCCACTGTAATATCCACGTCCTCTCCCCCACTGTAATATCCACGTCCTCTCCCCCCCCCACTGTAATATCCACGTCCTCTCCCCCCCACTGTAATATCCACGTCCTCTCCCCCACTGTAGTATTGGCAGGGTATCGCAGAGTATTGGCAGGGTATCGCAGAGTATTGGCCGGGTATCGCAGAGTATTGGCCGGGTATCGCAGAGTATTGGCCGGGTATCGCAGAGTATTGGCCGGGTATCGCAGAGTATTGGCCGGGTATCGCAGAGTATTGGCCGGGTATCGCAGAGTATTGGCCGGGTATCGCAGAGTATTGGCCGGGTATCGCAGAGTATTGGCCGGGTATCGCAGAGTATTGGCCGGGTATCGCAGAGTATTGGCCGGGTATCGCAGAGTATTGGCTGGGTAATGCAGAGTATCGGCTGGGTATATGCTGGGTAATGCAGAGTATATGCTGGGTAATGCTGGGTACATGCTGGGTAATGCAGGGTACATGCAGGGTAATGCAGAGTTTGTTTACAATGTGATCGCTCCGTCAAATGACGGAGCGATCACTTGTAAACAGCGGCCGGGTGTACCAAGATGGACGCCACTCCGGAGCTAGGTCGAAGCCCCGGCCTTTCCCAAGGCCGCCGGGTGTACCAAGATGGCCGCCGCTCCGGGAGCTAGGCCGAAGCCGCGGCCTTTCCTAAGGCCGAGGCCGCGGAGCGCTCCGCGGATCGCGGGGTGTGCCGATCCGAACTGGGTGACCCGTTCGGATCACGGATCGGTGATGATCCGTTGCACCCCTATAAGATACACTATATTACACCTTTACACGCACATGAACTTTAATGGCATCCCAGTCTTAGTCCGTAGGGTTCAATATTGAGTTGGCCCACCCTTTGCAGCTATAACAGCTTCAACTCTTCTGGGAAGGCTGTCCACAAGGTTTAGGAGTGTGTCTATGGGAATGTTTGGAACATTTATAAAGAAAAGGAGGGAGCACCGACCTTGTGGATTACCAAAAGGTAAAATTTATTTAAAATAGTAAAAACAAGAGAAATACTCAAAAAACGAACGTTTAAAAAAAGGCTTAACAATGCTCCAGGGAGTACCCTCTTCATCAGAGCCACAGCAGTAGTAGATTCTACTACTGCTGTGGCTCTGATGAAGAGGGTACTCCCTCGTAAACGTGTAAGCCGTCTGCGATGCCACCTGGTTCCTCGGAAAATCCAGTCCAGGTTGCAGGTGTCTAGAGACACGTTCCAAATTGCTGGAGCATTGTTAAGCCTTTTTTTTTTACGCTGGTTTGTGAGTATTACTCTTGTTTTTACCATTTACATTTTTTTACCTTTGGTAATGCACAAGGTCAGTGCTCCCTCTTTTTTTTTCTCTATATGTTCCAGTTCTAAAGGATACCCATTGTTCTGAAGAGGGCCATGCACATTGTTCTGAGAAGGGCAGCAAGCCCGTTGACATTCCATATTTTATCCAAAGGGTCAGCTACACCACTTACTCATTGACTAAGCTCCCGAGCGCAGGAGATTGTGTTGTGTTGGGAATGTTTGACCATTCTTCCAGAAGTGCATTTGTGAGGTCAGGTACTGATGTCGGATGAAAAGGCCTGGCTTGCAGTCTCCACACTAATTCATACCAAATGTGTTCTTTCGGGTTGAGGTCAGGACTCTGTGCAGGCCAGTCAAGTTCCTCTAACCCAAACTCGCTCATCCATGTCTCTATGGACCATGCAATCCAGTTGCTGTGTGTTTTGTAAAGTAGTGCATGCACAAACTCTTGGTGTGGACCGGCACGATATCAGTCCATTCAAATGAATCGGCTGAAAGCGCACAGTACCCAGAAGGCATGCGATTCGCTCAGGAATTCACAACTCATTCCTGTGCGATTTTTGGTGCCGAGTCCAAGAGCCCAGTGCCAAAGAAGGTTCAGGCACTTGGCTCCACTAACTTGCCTGGCGGGGGGGGGGGGGGGGGGGGGGGGGGGGGTCACTAGTGTGGGCACCTGGGGAAATTGCCCCACACCTCTTGCGGGATTGCCCAGGGTCCCAGATGCCAAGATTGTTCCCTCTGTAGCAGCTAGCATCTTTTTGATTAGGGGGGTGTGAAAGGATACTATATGCACTAGGGGGCACTTTGGGAGGGGAGAGGCCTTGTGCTAGAAAGGGGGGGGGGGGGGGGTTGGATATAAAATCTGACTACCCACCCAGCACAAATCTTCTCCCATCCCAAAGTAACCCTAGCACAGAGTATCCTCTTATCCCCCCCAAATCACTACAAGTATTCTTTGACAACTTACCTCCCTTCCCTATGTCCCCCTCCCCTGCGGGAATCATGGCACACAGCACAGAGGGAACAGCATGAGTATGCCGTTCCATCAGAGCGCATGCGCCGGTGACGTCACCGGCTGCTGCTCACTACAATATCTCCTAAACGGTGCAGGTTTAAGAGATATTCATTTAACCTACAGGTAAGCTTTATTATAAGCTTACATGTAGGTAAAAATAAAAAAAATAAAAAGACAGTTTACTAACACTTTAATGCATTCTCTGCATTAAGGTAAGAAACCTGAGTGCAAATCCCCCCCCCCCTATATATATATATATATATATATATATATATATATATAGATAGATAGATAGATAGATAGATAGATAGATAGGATAGATAGGATAGAGAGTGTGTGTGTATACACATACACAGGGCTCAAAATTTCAAGTCCTGAGCTACTAGCCAGGCCTTAAAGCGGAAGTAAACCCATCGATTTAACAGTCTAAAAAAAAAAAGGCATGCCGTGAATGCTAACTGCACATTGGCTGTGCTCTCAACCAAACAGTCAAACCATCCAATGGCTGGTGTCATAACGGATCACATGTGCAGCACCGTGGCAGTTGAAGATTAAACAGAGGCAAAGATGGCAGCTTCCTTGGCTGAAAAACGATAGGAGGGTTTACTTCCACTTTAAGTGTTACTCGCCACCATTTGCCCAACCCAATCCCTACCATGCACCGCCCCTAATTCCGCCCCTATACACGCCCTCATAAATTATCTCATGAAATTACATTTAAATGTTCCATTCAGAATTAAGTTGCAAAAATAAATATTACAACCTTATCAGTGCCCACCATTGCAGCCTCACCTCACCTGTGCCCGCCACTGCAGCCTCACCCCACCTGTGCCCGCCACTGCAGCCTCACCCCACCTGTGCCCGCCACTGCAGCCTCACCCCACCTGTGCCCGCCACTGCAGCCTCACCCCACCTGTGCCCGCCACTGCAGCCTCACCTCACCTGTGCCCGCCACTGCAGCCTCACCTCACCTGTGCCCGCCACTGCAGCCTCACCTCACCTGTGCCCGCCACTGCAGCCTCACCTCACCTGTGCCCGCCACTGCAGCCTCACCTCACCTGTGCCCGCCACTGCAGCCTCACCTCACCTGTGCCCGCCACTGCAGCCTCACCTCACCTGTGCCCGCCACTGCAGCCTCACCTCACCTGTGCCCGCCACTGCAGCCTCACCTCACCTGTGCCCGCCACTGCAGCCTCACCTCACCTGTGCCAGCCACTGCAGCCTCACCTCACCTGTGCCCGCCACTGCAGCCTCACCTCACCTGTGCAGAGGATCATCATGGGGAAGAGGAAAGCTGCAGGATCACGATAGCCTGCTGTTACAATTGCCTCCACAGCTAGGCTGCCAGGGAGTGGGGGGCGAGTACCGTCGGCATGAGGGGTTAAACAGGAGCCGTTCTACCATCGATCGGTCCGGGGGAAGAGAGAACAGATCACAGAGCGATAGCCTGCTGTTTACATTGGAAATTCCTCTGCTCAAGATTACACACAACCCCGTCCCCTCCTGACCCCGCACCTGTTATAGATACTGTGTGATAGACAGAACGCGTCCCAGAATTGTACTGGCGTTCTGTCAATCACAGGCGCGGGGTCAGGAGGGGGCGGGTTGTGTGTAATCTTGAGCAGTAAAAACAGCAGGCAATCACGCTGTGATCTGTTCTCTCTTCCCCCGGACCGATCGAACGGCTCCTGTTTAACCCCGCATGATGGCGGTACTCGCCCCCCACTCCCTGGAAGCCCAGCTCCCTGCCAGAAACAATTTTCCACTCGCAAAATGCGAGTAGAAAATTTGAGCCCTGCACATACATACACACACACACACACACACACACACACACACACACACACACAATCTCAACCCAGTGCTATGCACAAGAGCAGCAGCTCTCTTGCTCCTCATAGGTTCAGAGACAACAGAGACAGGCATTTGCTCCTGTTGCTGTCAATCACAGCCAGTGAGGAGGGAGCAGGGGACATGACCAAGATACACAGAGCTGGTTTAAGAGCGAGTGCCCTCCCTAGCAAGGGGCAGGAAGAGCCTCGGGCAGGGAGATGCCAGACTTCTGCTCAGCGCTCTGGCTGTGTCTAGTGTCCTCAGAGTCCAGTGGTCCTGGCGCCCGACCCCTACAGGCCGGCAACGTTTTCTCTTCGCTTCCTCATCCTCCTGCAATTCAAGAACCTTCTTCCAGGCACAGACATTCCCGGGTGACTCCACTGTCCTAGCAACCAAAGGCCGCAGTCATCACCATCCACTTAGTGGGAGAACCAGTGCAGTGGCCACTGAGCTATTCCAGGCGGTGTATCCTAATGAAAGTGCTTATGATTACTTTTTAACCACTTGCTTACTGGGCACCTAAACCCCCCTCCTGCCCAGACCAATTTTCAGCTTTTAGCGCCGTCACTCTTTGAATGACAATTGTGCGATCATACAACACTGCACCCAAATTACATTTTTATCATTTTTACCCTACAAATAGAGCTTTCTTTTGGTGGTATTTCACTTCTGGGTTTATTAAAAAAAAAAAAAAAAAGGACCACATTTTTAAAAAATAGAAAACCGTTTTATATTTTGTTAATAAATTTTGCAAACAGGTCATTTTTCTCCTTCATTGATGTACGCTGATGAGGCTGCACTGATAGGGTGGCAGTGATGGGGCACTGATAGGGTGGCAGTGATGGGGCACTGATAGGGTGGCAGTGATGGGGCACTGATAGGGTGGCAGTGATGGGGCACTGATAGGGTGGCAGTGATGGGGCACTGATAGGGTGGCAGTGATGGGGCACTGATAGGGTGGCAGTGATGGGCACTGATAGGGTGGCAGTGATGAAGCACTGATAGGGTGGCAGTGATGAAGCACTGATAGGGTGGCAGTGATGAAGCACTGATTGGCACCACTGGTGGGCATTGATAGGTGGCACTTACATACTGTGGGCACTGATTGTGGCACTGGCAGGCGGTTCTGGTGGGCACATACGAGGCTCTTCCTCGTCGGGACCAATGTCCCTTCAAACAGAAGCCGGTGATCGGCTTTTTTTCTCCTCACGCTGTTGTAAGAAGGAAAAAAAAACGATTACCGATCCTCCGTTTACATCATGTGATCAGCTGTCATTGGCTAACAGCTGATCACGTGGTAAGGGGCCAGGATCGGCCCCTGGCTCGGATCTGTGATCACCCAACTCTCATTGACTCGGTTGATCACAGCGCACGCCATGTGCACCCTTCAGGGGGGCGTTGCGAGCCTGTAAAGGGAAGGACATCAATAGACATACTCCCGGCATAGCAGATCCGCACTGTATCCGTCATTCGGCTATAGCGCGGATCTGAAGCAGTTAATTAGGGGGTCAC
>CM053028.1:540562931-540604940 GCA_028564925.1 Lithobates sylvaticus
TGTGTCAACGTTTAATCATATCTGGCAGCCTTGGCTGGATAACTCAAGTATTGCCCCACCCCAGCTAGTGATGGATAGACTTCTACATCTCCCACCCACCGAGATTCACAAAATGTTCTCTCTTCTTTTTGCTCTGTTTTGTTTAACCACTTAAGGACCAGGCCCATTTTTCAAACTTGTTTATAAGTTAAAAATTTTTGTTTGCTAGAAAATTACTTAGAACCCCCAAACATTATAAAGATGCACCAAATGGGTTTTTTGGTGCCAAAATCTATACCGAAAATGAGAAATACACTAGGCCAAAAACCTATACCGAAACAGTACCGATACCAAATGTGACTGTTTTTAAAAATATTTTAATACAGGAGATGGTCAGAGACTGGGGACATGGTACGGGAGATGGTCAGAGACTGGGGACATGGTACGGGAGATGGTCAGAGACTGGGGACATGGTACGGGAGATGGTCAGAGACTGGGGACATGGTACGGGAGATGGTCAGAGACTGGGGACATGGTACGGGAGATGGTCAGAGACTGGGGACATGGTACGGGAGATGGTCAGAGACTGGGGACATGGTACGGGAGATGGTCAGAGACTGGGGACATGGTACGGGAGATGGTCAGAGACTGGGGACATGGTACGGGAGATGGTCAGAGACTGGGGACATGGTACAGGGGATGGTCAGAGACTGGGGACATGGTACAGGGGATGGTCAGAGACTGGGGACATGGTACAGGGGATGGTCAGAGACTGGGGACATGGTACAGGGGATGGTCAGAGACTGGGGACATGGTACAGGGGATGGTCAGAGACTGGGGACATGGTACAGGAGATGGTCAGAGACTGGGGACATGGTACAGGAGATGGTCAGAGACTGGGGACATGGTACAGGGGATGGTCAGAGACTGGGGACATGGTACAGGGGATGGTCAGAGACTGGGGACATGGTAAAGGGGATGGTCAGAGGCTGCAGACACACTAGAGGAGATGGTCAGAGACTGGGGATGTCACAAAGATCTCACATTTACACTTAAAAGCTGTTGGGCGGAAGTGATGTTCAACATCGCTTCCGTCATCCAACGTCATTGAGTCGAGTGGGGCCCATCATTACCTCACTCAGCTGAGGGAAAAGGATCTGATTGTCTCCGCTGCTACCGACGGCTCCGGTAAGTGGCGGAGACAACTGGAACCCAGCAGGAGAAGAGTGGGCACCTCTCCTGCTGCCAATAAAAGTGATCTTGCAGCGAATTTGCCGCAGAGACCACTTTTATCCTGAAGCGGACCGCCCGCCGTTTAAGAATATAGCGGGGGGTTATGGCAGCGATCTGCTGCCATAACAATGGAGAGATGTTTGGATGTATGGTCACTTTCTGTTATCGCGAATAAAGTTTTGATAAAAAAATAAAAATAAATAAAAAACACAAAAAACATTCCCATAGACACTCCTAAACCTTGTGGACAGCCTTCCCAGAAGAGTTGAAGCTGTTATAGCGGCAAAGGGTGGGGCAACTCAATATTGAACCCTACAGACTAAGACTGGGATGCCATTAAAGTTCATGTGCGTGTAAAGCCAGGTGTCCCAATACTATGCTAAGTGAGCGCACAGAATAAAAATCAATATTTGGTGCGACTACGCTTTGGCTTCAAACCAGCATCATTTTTTATACTTGCACAAAGTCATGGATTTTGAAGGACTAGAGTCAGGCGTATTATTAACCAATTATACCAATCAGGTGTTAGTGGTCATCACTTTCATATGTAGGTTGAAACACAGTCATTAACTGAAACAGAGACAGCCGTGTAAGAGGCTTATTTGTGTGTAAGAGGGTTAGGAACAGCCAAACTCTGCTACTAAAGTGAGGTTGGGGGAAGACAGTTCCATATCACAGGTCGTACTCCATGGCAAAGCCGAGCACAGCAACAGGACAACACGGTAGTTGTACTGCATCAGCAAAGTCTCGCTCAGGCAAAGATTTTAAAGCAGACTGAGGTTTCAAGATGTGCTGTTCAAGCTCTTTTGAAGCAGCACAAATAAACGGGCAACGTTGAGGACCGTAGACGCAGAGGTCGGCCAAGGAAACTGAATGCAGCAGATGAGACACATCATGCTTAATTCCCTTCCACATTGAAAGATGTCCAGCAGTGCAATCAGCAAAGAACTGGTGGAAAACCAGTGGGACCCAAGTACACCCATCTACTGTCCGGAGAAGTCTGGCCAGAAGTGGTCTTCATGGGAGGATTGTGGCCAAAAGCCAAACCTCCGACGTGGAAACAAGGCTAAGAGACTAAACTATGCAGGAAAACATAGGAACTGGGGTGCAGAAAAATGGCAGCACTTGCTCTGGACTGATGAGTCACAATGTGAAGTATTTGGCTGTAGCAGGAGGTAGTTTGCTGGTGAAGAGCTGGGGAGTGGTACAAAAAAAAAATGTATCTGCAGCCAACAGTGAAGCATGGTGGAGGTTCCTTGCAAGTTTGGGGCTGCATTTCTGCAAATGGATTTGTAGATTTGGTCAGGATCAATGGTGTCCTTAAAGTATTGGTTACCCAAAAAAAATAAAATAAAAGAGAAAAAGATTGTTCCTTTAACCGCTTCCCGACCGCCCACTGCATATATACGTCAGCAGAATGGCACGTGGGTTTGCGCGCACGCCGCCAGCGTCGCGCTCGCGAGCTCCGTGACCCCGGGCGCGGGACCAGCAGACCCGAACGCCGCTGGTATTCCGCGATCGGGTCACAGAGCTGAAGAACGGGGAGAGGTCTGTGTAAACAAACCTCTCCCCGCTCTTCCTACTCTGCCTGTCATTGATTGGCTGTTCCCTGTCATGGGGAAAGCCGATCAATGACGTCAGACGTCAGCCCCGCCCCCTAATGTAAAAAAAACACACACGTCACAGCCCATAACCCCTCCCCTCCCCCCCTAGTGGTTAACTCTTTCACTGCATGTGTCATTTATACAGGAATCAATGCATTTAAATAGCATTGATTGCTGTATAAATGACAATGGTCCCAAAAAGTGTCAAAAATGTCCCATGTGTCCGCCATAATGTCGCAGTCACAATAAAAATCACTGATCGCCGCCATTACTAGTAAAAAAAAAAAATATTAATAAAAATGCTATAAAACTATCCCCCATTTTGTAAACGCTATACCTTATGCGCAAACCAATCAATCGCTAATTGCGATTTTTTTTTACCAAAAATATGTAGAAGAATACGTATCGGCCTAAACTGAGGAAAAAAAAATGTTTTTTTATATATTTATTGGGGATATTTATTATAGCAAAAAGCAAAAAATATTGAATTTTTTTCAAAATTGTTGCTCTATTTTTGTTTATAGAGCAAAAAATAAAAACCGCAGGGGCGATCAAATACCACCAAAAGAAAGCTCTATTTGTGGGACGCCAATTTTGTTTGGGAACCACATCGCACAACCGCGCAATTGTCAGTTAAAGCGACGCAGTGCCGAATCGCAAAAAGGGGCCTGGTCCTTTGGCTGCCAATTGGTCCAGGGCTGAAGTGGTTAAAGCATGTTCTACAGTACAGTACTTCTGCTGTGTAATTTGTCACTCTCCATCACCTAAAATACCTGGCTGATCCTGCCTGGTTCTGCCCTCCACCTTGTAAACTGACCACGGTTTATCATGGCTGCTGAGCCCTGACACCGTGGTCAGTTTACGTGTCTCCGTCCTCTCACCCTCACTCTGTCTGCTCTGTGTCAAGTTCCTGCCCCCCTCCCCTCCTGCTGCCGAAATTTCTTTTAATACCTTATATAATCCTGTGCGTTTCCCAATGATATGTGCTCCTGTCTCTGTGTTTCATTAAAAAAATAACGTCTATACATGATTACAGAGCTCCGCTCAGCGCACGTGACCGGCGGGCTCTCTCCTCCTCTCATCCCGACTGACGTCAGCCAGGGGGAATCTCGGCTCCGCCCGCTGCAGCTATCAGATGGGGAGAGGAGAGAGCTGGCCGATTACGCGAATGCCGAGCGGTGCACTGAAATCATGTATAGCCGGCATTTTTTTTTTTTATAAAAACACAGAGACAGGAGCACATATCATTAGGAAACGCACAGGATTATATGAAGTTATCAGAGTGGGTTAACAACCACTTTAATGCTGAGAAAAACAGGCAGATACATCATCATGTCATACCATCAGGAAGACGGGCGATTGGCCCCAAATTTATTCTACAGCAGGACAACGACCCCAAACACATAGCCAATGTCATTAAAGCGTTGTTCCGCCCCCCAGGAAAACCCTAAGTCAGCAGCTATAAATATAGTAGCTGCTGACGTTTAATATTAGGACACTTACCTGTCCAGGGTTCCTGCGATGTCGACACCCCAGCATATTTTCAGATCGGCTGTCGGGTGCTGCTGCCGCCATTCCTGGTAAGGGAAACTGGCAGTGAAGACTTTTGGCTTTACAGCCGGTTCCCTACTGTGCATGTGTGAAGCACGCTGTGCTTTCTAACTAGCCCGGCAGCGGAGGAAGGAGGAGGGGGCTGAGCTTCTGAGGGATGGTGCCGCGGCGCAGTCTCCTGGAAGTGGGGAAGGGGACCAGTCAAAAACAGGTACCCATTCCCTCTCCACCCCCCTGAAAGATGCCAAATGTGGCACCGGAAGGGGGGGGGGGGCAGGAAAGATAAGCAGAAGCTCCACTTTTGGGTGGAACTCCGCTTTAAAAACTATCTTCAGTGTAAAGAAGTGATGGTTTGGCCCCCACAGAGCCATGATCTCAACATCATGGAGTTTGTCTGGGAGTACATAAAAAGGCAGAAGGATTTCCTCTTTAAAAACGGTGTGCAAGTCTACCTAGAAGAATTGATTCTGGTTTGAAGGCAAAGGGTGGGCACACCAAATATTGATTGGATTTCTCTTCATTTACCTTCCATTTTGTTAAATGATAAAAATAAACAAACACTTCTTTCTGAAACCGTTCTCCATTTACAGCATTTTTTCACACCTGCCTAAAACGTTTGCACAGTAGTGTATATGGTAAAAAGTTATAAATCAATAAACCCATGCCCCATTGTAGCTGCGCAAGGTGAACCCCTTCCTTTTTTTCAAAATCATTTGTTTAAAAAATTGCTTACTCCGTGTTTTCAAACCTAAATCGCAAAAAAAAAAAAACACAACATTATAAACGTATATAAAGCTATATCAAACAATGTCCATCAAAGGGTTACTAAACCCTGGGGTTTTTTTTTGTATTTTTTTTTAAATAAGAAACACATCATACTTACCTCCACTGTGCAGTTCGTTTTGCACAGAGTGGCCCCGATCCTCCTTTTCTGAAGTCACTCAGCGGCGCTAGTAGCTCCTCCCCGCATCTATGGGACACCCGTGCAGGCGAGTCCTGCTTCTACGTCTAATGACACAGAAAGCAGGACTCAGCCCCTGCCCCCCGACGCCTGCGTCATTGGATTAGATTGACAGCAGTGGGAGCCAATGGCTGCGCTGCTATCAATCTATCCAATAAGGACACGAGACATCGGCTAGAGCTGGTGTGCTCGTCTCCGGGAAGAAGAAAACAGAGTTCAGGTAAGTAAAACGAGGGCACTGAGGGGGCTACAGCACTACAGAAGGTTTTTCACCTTAATGCATTAAAGCGGAGTTGCACCCAAAAGTGGAACTTCCGCTTTAAGTACTCCTCACCCCCTTACATGCCACAATTTGCATGTCATTTTTTTTGGGGGGGCTGGGTACTTGGTTTTTAGTGGGACTTCCTGTCCCACTTCCTCCTTCTGGGCTTACACCTCCATCCCGGCAATCTTCTATAATATATATATATATATATATATATATATATATATATATATATATATTTATATATATATATATATATATATATATATATATATATATATATATATATATATATATATATATATATATATATATATATATATATATATATATATATATATATATATATATCTCTATCTAGTTTCATACGGGTAATTTTTCTCCTTCATTGATATTCGCTGATGAGGCTGCACTGATGGGCACAGATAAGGTGACACTGATGGGCAGCACTGGTGATGAGGCACTGATTGGTGACATTTATAGGTGGCACTGTGGGCACTGATAGGTGGTGCTGGTAGGCAGCACCGGCAGGTGGCACAGATAACCCTGCAGAGGCTCTCCACGATCGGGACTGATGTGCCTCTCTCCACCAGTGCCCCCAGTGATCTGCTTTTTTTTTTCTCCTCACGTTGAAAAATAGCCGATTACCGTCTCTGTTTACATCACATGATCAGCTGTCATTGGCTGATCACAGATCGGAGTAATGGGTTGATCCCCGATCCCTTACCATGTGATCAGCCGAGTCTCAGACTCACTGCACGGGCGCGCAGGCCGCTCGAGCGTGGGAGGACGTCTTTAGGCAAAGTAGGCCCGCACTGTAGCCGTCATTGGGCTATAGCGCGGACGGGAAGCAGTTAATCCCAATAAGAACTTGTTGTCAATTCTCAAGAGTCATGTGAACAGAAAAATAAATAAAAAATCCCCACAAATTCTGACTATTGATTATGCAAGAATGGGCTGCCATTAGTCAGGACGTGGCCCAGAAGTTGACTGACAGCATGCCAGGGCGAATTGCAGAGCTCTTGAAAAAGAAGGGTCAACACTGCAAATATTGACTCTTTGCATAAACTTCATGTAATTGTCAATAAAAGCCTTTGACATCTATGAAATGCTTGTAATTATGCTTCAGTATACCATAGTAACATCTGACAAAAAGATTTAAAAAACACTGAGGCTTTGTGAAAACTCATATTTGTGTTATTCTCAAAACTTTTGGGCACGGTTGTAGTATGCATGACATTCGGGAAGAGGGCAACACGGGGCTTAATTCTCCTTGCTACCCATGTCACCCAGCAGGGGCGCTGGATCCCCCCGGTGTCATAATGTAGCATGTCAGACTGGCACGGTACAGTCTAAAAAGCGGGAGGAGGGGGTACAGTAAATGACGATGTCACTAGTACAAAGTTCTGGGGCTCAGTCTCCCCCATCACTGGGGGCTTTGCAGGCAAGGAGAAGCAAAGCTGGAGAACCTGCAATCCAGATGCGGACAGTACCTGGAACATCTCATTAATCCCCTCTCCGCTCTGTGCCGAGGTCTCGAAGTACAGGAAGCCGCGGCTCTCCGCCCACAGCCGACCCTCACTTTCGTCCACGCAGCGATGCTTTGCGCAGTCAATCTGGAAGAAGCAGACAGATTACATACTGTAAGAGCCAGGTATCTAATGTAGACATCAAATTACACCTCGTACCCAACTTAGAGACATTCAGATCCTCCTTTATAGATTGCATTTGTTCCCTAGCTACTTACCACGTCGGCTCTCATACATCGACACCAGTGTTAATTTCGTCAATGAAATTTAAGTGACATTAAAGTCTTTTTTTTTTTTATTGTTTAAAAATAACAAACATGTTATACTTACCTGCTCTGTGTAGCAGTCTTGCACAGAGCAGCCCTGATCCTCCTTCTCAGGTCCCTAGATGGCGCTCCTGGCCCCTCCCTCCTGCAGAGTGCCTCCACAGCAAGCAGCTCGCTATAGGGGCACCCGAGCTGAACCGCTGCTCTGTGTGTCCATTCAGACGTAGGGTCGGGCTGGGCCCCACCCCTTCTCTCTTCTCATTGGCTGACTAACTTTGATTGACAGCAGCAGGAGCCAATGGCGCCCACTGCTGAGTCTCAGCAAATCAGGAGGGTAAGAACACGTACAGCCAATGCTCCGTGCAACATCCCTGGATAAAGATTGGGCTAAGTTAAACGCTTGCCGACCAGCCGGCTTGCTGACCATGTTAAGTCTGTTCTGCTTTTGTCCACTAGGGGCGCACGTGCCCCCTGCTTGTCCACAGAGCAGATGTGAGTGCCCGGCGGTGGCGATCACCGCCGGGCTCCCGAGATCACTCAGGGCACACGGTAAACACAGTTTCTGGTTCTCTGAGGGGGGAAGTGACAGATCGTCTGTTCATACAGAGTATGAAGAGCGATCCATCTCTTCCCCTACACAGTCCCCTCCCTCTTCAGTTAGAACACACACTAGGGAACACATTGACCCCTTGATCGCCCACTAGTGTTAACCTCTTCCCTGTCAGTGACATTTTTACAGTAATCAATGCATTTTTATAGCACTGATCGCTGTGTAAATGCCAATGGTCCCAAATATGTGTCAAAATTGTCTGACGTGTCTGCCATAAAGTCCCGATAAAAATGCCATAAAACTATCACCTATTTTGTAAACGCTATAACTTTTGCGCAAACCACTCAAAATATACGCTTATTGCGATTTTTTTTTAACAAAAATATGTAGAAGAAGAATACAGATCGGCCTAAACTGAGGAAATTTTTTTTTTCATATCTATATTTTTGGGTGATATTTATTAGAGCAAAACGTAAAAAATAATGCATTTTTATTTTTAATTGTCGCTTTTTGTTTATAGCGCAAAAAATAAAAAACCACAGAGGTGATCACATACCACCAAAAGAAATCTCTATTTGTGGGAAAAAAAAAAAAAAAGGACATCAATTTTGTTTGGGTACTACGTTGCAGGACCACGCAATTGTCAGTTAAAGCGACGCAGTGCCGAATCGCAAAAAGTGCTCTGGTCAGGAAGGGGGTAAAATTTTCCGGGGCTGAAGCGGTTAAAGGGATTGTAAAGGCAGAAGTTTTTTTTTAATCTTAAAAAGGGGTTTGTAAAGGCAGAAGTTTTTTTTTTTATCTTAATGCATTCTGCGATACGGCACTGTGTTATTTTAACTGATAACTGCGAAGTCCTGAGACGCTGTACCCAAATAAACATTTTCCCCACAAATAGAGCTTTCTTTTGGTGGTATTTGATTACCTCTGCGGTTTTTATTTTTTGCGCTATAAAAAAAATAAAATAAAAAATAAATAAAAAAACAATTTTTACTTTCTGCTTTAAGCCCACACCTATGCGAATTAGATGCGGCTTACAACACATCCAATTCGCAGGACATTTCAAAAGACATTCATTTTAATGAGGATGGTTCACATATCTGCGGTGCATTTGCACTGCGCATTGCAAAAAAAATGTGTGCGTTTTTTGGGCAGTGCGGTCCGGCTCAGGTGCGAATTCAGGCCCATTATCTTCTATGGGCACGCATCTGATTCGCAGATGCATTTCGTTCTGAACACAAATTCTCTCCTTCTCCTCACTACACCTCCCCCCCTCTCCCTGCTCACTGATCCGCAGCTAAAACGCAGAGGAACCTCGGAACAACTGACTTTTTGGTGCACAGTTAAACAGGACAGTCAATTCGCAACGCACTGGTGTGAACCCGGGCTCAAACACCTCCAATAAAAAATATAAATAAAAAAAAAAAAAAAAAAAAAAAAAAGCTAAAATGTCTTCATAAACTTAGGCCAATATGTATTCTGCTACATTTTTTTGGTTAAAAAAAATAAAAAATCCCAATAAGCGTATATTGATTGGAAGTTAGAGCGTCTACAAACTGTTGGAATTTTGTTCACTACTAATGGTGGTGATCAGTGTCTGGTTCAAGAATGGTTTGAGGAACCAGAGTTTGAAGTGTAAAGAAGAAAAGGTGGCTGGCCACTCCGGAATCCAGTAAAATGAATAATCTTTATTACTACTGTACATATAGGTGGATAAAAACAGCTACGTGTTTTGGCACAAGGCCTTGATCACAACAGGTGATGACTTGGCCTCCAAATTCTCCAGATCTCAACCCAATTGAGCATTTGTGGGATGGTGCTGGAAAAACAAGTCCGATCCATGGGAGGTCCCACCTCACAACTTACAGGACTTATAGGATCTGCTACTGGCGGCTTGGTGCCAGATACCACAGCATACATTCAGAGGTCTAGTGGAGTCCAAGCCTTGATGGGTCAGGGCTGTTATGGCAGCATTAAGGGGACCTAGTCAATATTAGGTGAGTGGTCAAAAAGTTTTGGCTGATTGGTGTATATTTTATTCTATAATTTGTCTAGTTTAAAAAAGGACACAAAAAAAAAAAAATCACGTTTCTGAACTACTGCCGTCTGCCACAGGAAGGGCAAACTTAAAACAAAGCTCCACTCAAAAGGGGAAGCTCTGCTTATTTGCCTACTCCCCCCTCCGATGCCACATTTCAGGCACCTGCTCCCACTTCTGGCTGACTTTGCCAAGGCAAGCGGAGTCATCCAGAAGTTCGCCCCTTCCCCCTGCGCCGGGTCATTTACAAAGCGCATCGCTTTTTGCGCATGTGCAGTAGGGAACAGGCTGTGAAGCCACAAGGCTTCACTGCTGGTTTATTTTACCCCAGGTGGCTGTGTCAGCACCCGAGAGCCGATTGAAAAATCGGCTTGGGTGAAGACACCGCTGGATTTGTGGACAGGTCCCAATATTAACCACATACCGACCGGGCCATAGCTGAAAGACGGCTACAGCACGGTCAGCTTATTCTGGGTGGATGTCCGTGGGACGTCCTCCCAGAATCTTGCTCCCGCGCGCCCCCTGGGGCGCGCACTCGGGAACATTCGTGACAGAGAGGGGAGGGAGGAACCGTCGTCATGACGTGATGCCGGTTTGATTACATGTGATCGCTCCGTCATTTTACGGAGCGATCACTTGGCAAACGGCCGCTATCAGCGGCCGTTTACCAAGTGATCGCACATGTAAACAAACCGGCATCACGTCATGACGCCGGTTCTTCCCTCCCCTCTCTGTACCGATCGGTACAGTGAGAGGGGAGAAGCGGAGAGGGGGAGAGATGACAGCAGCGCTGTGGGCTGGATGTGTAGTGCCCACAGCGCTGCTCTCTGCCAATATATTTTAATAGAAACAAATAATTTAAAATTTTTTTTTTAACAAATTTTGTGTCTGTTTTTAAATTTATAGCGCAAAAAATAAAAAACCCAGCAGTGATTAAATACCACCAAAAGAAAGCTCTATTTGTGTGAAAAAAAGGACAAAAAATTAATTTGGGTACAGTGTTGCATGACTGAGTAATTGTCATTCAAAGTGTGAGAGCACCGAAAGCTGAAAATTGGTCTGGTTAGGAAGGAGGTTTAAGTGCCCAGTGGTTAAAAAAAGTCAGCAGCTACAGTATTTGTAGCTGCTGACTTTACATTTTATTCTGAAGGAGCCTGGAGCGCCGCTTTAATTGAAATGATCTGGATGCCGCAATTATTATACACCCAACACAAACGCCCCTGTGTGGAACATCTTTGGAAAAACGCCCTCCGGAAATCTTTGGGTGGAGTGCCTTGCTGTTATGGAATCTAAACTTGGATTGCAACGAGGCTAGGTTCAAACTCAAAAGCCTTCAACTCCCAAAACATGCAGGAAGGCCTGGCTGCACCAAACGCCAAGCTTGACTTTTTAGCATCTCCTCTACAACAAAATGGCAGGGTGGGACAACTCGGACATTGAGGAGCCAATCCAAAAGGATAGTGGTGGTTGCCCTTCAACAGGAACCCTTATATTCCTTTTGGAACTAGGACGCTTCCAGGAGGAGCTTACAATATCCCCTTGTACATAAAGTATGGACAGCCACAAAAAGTATAACCAAACCTACAGACCACACACAATTTTCACCAATCTGGAATAACTTACATCTTACAGTGATCTTAAACCTGAGAAGCTTTGAGAAGTGGAAGAAAACAAATCTTTACATATTAAATGGATTTACCAGGGGCATACCCTGAAAACCTATCAGCAGGATGTACCATGTCCCCCAAAAATTACACCACTGGGGCTGTAGAATGACACCTGTCTTACTGCTGGAGAGGAAGCTTTACCTGAGGACCTGCAGTGCAAGGATCTCCCCGCCTCTGTTTCTCAATTCTATGGATCTGCTAGTCTCACCAGATTTGAAATGGGATTTGGTGATATCACTACTGTGCTGCCCACTGTTCTCCTTGCTGGAGGGAAAACTGTACCTGGAGGACCTGCAGTGCAAGGATCTCCCTGCTTCTGTTTCTCCATTCTGTGAATCTGCTAGTCTCACCAGATTTAGTGAGATTTGGTGATATCACTACTGTGCTGTCCACTCTTCTCCTTGCTGGAAAGGAAGCTGTACCTGAGGAACTGCTGTGCAAGGCTCTCCCTGCTTCATCTATTTTGTAGATATGCGCTTCCTCCACCTCTATTATAACCACACCAGTCCTTAAAAAGGTAAATCTGAAATAAGAAGGCAAAGCCCTGCCTCTACCAAGATGACCTGTGCAAGGCTCTCCCTGCTTCATCTATTTTGTAGATATGCGCTTCCTCCACCTCTATTATAACCACACCAGTCCTTAAAAAGGTAAATCTGAAATAAGAAGGCAAAGCCCTGCCTCTACCAAGATGACCTTCTCCACACAGAGACAAGTTCTGGAATGGGACAGCGAGGTGGATCTGTGTTTCCTCCACCTATTCTGCTGCTTCTTCAACCTTACCCCATCAGCCATTTGAAGGGCAGATCTGACATGAGGAAGCAAAGCCCTGCCTCTACCAAGATGGCCTCCTCCACACAGAGACAAGCACTGGAAGGGCAAGCAAAGGTGGATCTGTGCTTCATCATTACCCCACCCAGTCATTAGAAGGGCAGATCTGACATGAGGAAGCAAAGCCCTGCCTCTACCAAACTGGCCTCGCCCAGACAGGTGCTGGAAAGGGGAGGAGGGGAAAAAAAAAAAAATCGCCAACAACCACCAGATGGTCAGGTGTCCAAAAACCTCTGAACACAAAGTGTAGCTATGACATCAATTATGGTCTGCAACCCTCGCTCACCTTGTTTGCACAGACGGCAAAGACGACATTCTCAATGTTCCCCTGAGGGCCCAGCTCCTGCTTCATCTCTGCTAGCCAGGCATCCAGGCTATCGAAGGACTCCTTCAGGCCCACGTCGTACACCAGAATCACTCCTTGCGTGTCCTTATAGAATTCATTCCGTACCTGGAGAGGGGGGGGAGAGAGAGTTCCCAGAAAGAAGAATGAGAACCTCTAAAACCTCCCCTGAAGGACAATAAGCTGCAGAATACATAGATTTGGTAATAAAAAAAGTCCACCCATTGAATTTTTCAACATCTCCATGACTTAGTAGCTCAGCGACGTTTCTGTTCATATCGTGGAAACAATCCATAGTGTTGCAAGTTTCATTCACAAAATGCAATGTAAACAGTGTGATGCGTAAAAAAAAAGGCACCATGCATACAAAAGGGGTCTACAGATAAAATTTTTGCCAAGCGGGCCAAAATAAAAAAAAAAACATTTTCCCAACTCCTTGTCTTCTCCAGGGGCAACCAGAAAGCTTAAACCCACCCGATCCTCCGCTCCAGCAGCAAACGGCACTCCCCCACAATCCAACAGTGGACTGTTCCTGACCTCCTCACGTTCAGAGCAGGTCTATAGGCTTGATGACTTCAGGGACAATCCACTGCACAAGACTGCAGGGATGGGGGGGGGGGGTATATTATTTTTATAGATAGATAGATAGATAGATATATAGATAGATAGATAGATATATACATATACACACATATATCTCCTTTCTCCTCTCCCCTAGACAAAAAAACGAGCAGTTAACCCTTGCAGTGGGGCTGTGCTAAGGGTTTTTTTTGCTAGGAGTTGGGCTTTAAGCAATCGTGCAGGCGCAATAAATTATCACCATATTATTTGTACTATGATTATCTTCAGTGATCGTCCGGTCCCTCTAGTGGCCAAAAAATGTTTTTTTTTCCCCCCGATCTTTTGATGGAGGTAACTCATGCCACTAGATGGAGCTGATGATCATAGGAGATAATCAATCATATTACAAATAATGTGGCGATAACTCGTTGTGTCGGTGTCAATGCTGAAGACATACATATGGAATTTATTTTATGCATAGAGAAGAACCGGGTGCCACAAATAGATTGTTCATAGTTCACAATGGAATAAATCCCTGGCATTGTTACAGCTTCCAACTTTATTCATAGCCTGCAGCATTCTAGCTGAACAGATGTGACATTTAACCAGCTGTATGTCACCATAGAATTCGAAAGTAGGTTACTGTTTGTTTTGAAGTGGACCTCCAGGCCTACCCTTCCATCTTGCACAGTCATAGCGGCTCCTCTCCTGGACGGAATTGGCTTACTCTGATCTCACTGCACACTGCGAGCTTCTCGCAACGTGCATTAGAAGCTGCAGCAAGTCACATACAGCCCGCCTCTTTTTCTGGCTAAAGAACGTCCATCATCTAGCATTTTCCTCCCTCAGCCTGACTGCCCCTGGGCCCACCCCTTTCATTCACTGGATTTTAGTTTGCATGCAAATACAGCATGCCTATGAATGTTCACTGGTCCAGGCTGATTTATACCCAGCAAAAAATGTACAGCACCATGCTGCCCCCCCCCCCCGCCCGCCCACCAACTACGATCTGCCTGCATTGCATAGAGAAGCACAGAAAAACAGTGGTGATGTCACTATGACTAAGTCCCCTTTCACACTGGGGCGGTGCGGGCGCTGGCGGTAAAGCAGCGCTATATTTAGCACTGCTTTACCGTCGTTTTAGCCGCCGTATTCGGCCGCTAGCGGGCGGTTTTAACCCCCAGCTAGTGGCCGAAAAAGGGTTAAACCCCCCCGCTGCAGCGGCACTTTGCCGGCGGTATTGCCACGATGTCCCATTGATTTCAATAGGTAGGTGAATACACCGCTCCTTCACCGCTCCAAAGATGCTGCTAGCAGGACTTTTTTTACCGTCCTGCTAGCAAACCGCTCCAGTGTGAAAGCCCTCCAGCTCTCACACTGGAGTGAAAGGGGCCGGATTTTTTTCAGGCGCTATTTTTAGCACTGTAATGCCTGAAAAACGCCCCACTAAGAGGCCTTAATGGAGCAATGTAATGAAAACAGGAGGTTTTGTTTAATCATTTTATTAGCATGCTGATGCATGATTGCACTAGGTCTGTATTCACAATTCAAAAAAAAAAAAGCAAATAAAAAAAAAAAACACACATTTTTCTATTTTTTGCAGGAAAAAATTAACATTTATTATTTTTTTCACAGGAGTTTGCTGATTGTGGGTCCAATGGCAATTTTGAAGAAGGCGTAAAGTGGTTCTAAAGCCTTAAGTTTTTTTTACCTTAAAAACGCATTCTATGCATCAAGGTAAAAAAAAAAAAGAAAAAAAAAAAACACAATTAAAAAAAAAAAAAAAAAAAAAAAAAAAAAAAAAGCACCTGTGTCAAGGATACCCCCTCACCTGAACTCGATCCAGCGCTGTGCATGAGAGCAGCAGCTCTCTCCCACCTCACATATTAGACTGATGACAGCAGCAGAAGAGACTGACGGCTCCTGCTGCTAATTAAATCTTTTGACAAGGGAGCAGGGAACTGTCCGTCTATGGACGCAGGCAGCGGCCTGCACAAGTACACCCTTTAGAAATCGGCCTGCTGGTGGGGGGGGGGGGGGTACTTGGAAAAGCCAAAACCATCGATGGGGAACCCCAGAACAGGAGTATCGGCGCTGCTCTGTGCAAAACCATTGCACGGAGCAGGTGAGTATGACAGGTTTATTATTTTAAAAAAGAAATAAAGGTTTAGAATCACTTTAAAATCCCCAAAACGTTCTGTATTTTCTGAGAGTAGACATTCTAAATAATAAAATAGGGGTAGTTACACAATGGTATTGCAACAGTTTATGAAACCCAAAATTTCAGCAGAAAATACACGAAAGTTTATTTTAGGCTCCATTCCCACCTGATCGTATGCGTAGCGGGAGCTACGCCACATTTTTTTTAAGCTATTGTCAGGGCTGAGCTCAGCCCTTCTCTGAGCTGGCTGCTCAGCTGTCGGCCAATTGCCAGCTCCTCTCTCCACAGTTACTCAGCTGTTGATGATATCCTGCTCGTCAGTCCTGCCTTCTTAAGCCGCCACAGGAGCTCTGCCTTTGCCTTGGTCAACATCACAGAAGCGATCTCCTACGATCCTATTCAAGACTTGCTTTGCTGACATCCCTTCTGGCTCCAGATCCTGCTTGCTGTTCCACTACATTGATCCCCGACTTCTGACTTGGCTGACTATCTGTCCCGGTTACTGAACTTTGGCTATGTTTTGACTACGTTTGTTCTTTTTACTTTTATTATTAAACAAGTGTGATTTAACTGTACTTCTGTCTCGGCTTGATTTCATGTTTTTTTGACAGCTATTTTGTGGAGGGGCACCATTTAACTGAATGGGCCGCCCCCTGCGCCAAAAATGCTCATGTACCAAATTTTGGCCTAGAGCCAGGAGCGTTTGGTGACATTCGTGCCAAAAATCACAGTGTTTGGGGTGCCATTAAGAAATAATGGCATGGCAAAAACACCCTGCATTTTGCCGCGATTTCGCCCGCAATTCAAATCTGTTAGGTGTGAACAGAATTTTTTTTGGTAAAATATAAAGGGTTGCTCCGAGTAAACAGATACACAACAAGCCAAAACCTAAAAGGAGAAGTACAGACAAAGCTTGTTTGGTTGTGCTTCTCCTGTGGATCACAAGAGTGCAGTTCCTTCTGCATCCCTGTGATCTAGGGCTGCAACTAACGATTATTTTCATAATCGATTGGTTGGCCGATTATTGTTTTGATTAATCGGTTAATAACCTTAAAAAAAAGTGTGGTGTATAATTTAGTTAATATGTAAAGTTTAAAAAAAGTTATTTATTCCTAAATATCTCTATACGCAGGGGTAAATATAAATAACTATATGGTTAGGGAGTAAAATCTTTAATCCACTCTGAGAATAACAGACAGAAGGGATATACTGTATATACTATTAGAGATTGAATCTGGTAAATATCAGACTTTTTTCACATGAATATTCTCGTCTGAAAATTGATCCGTGTGGCCAGCATAAGGCTCGGTACACACCTATCAGTTTATGCAGTGCTTTTTGCGCACGCGATTTTGCTGCGATTTGCTGTTTTTTGCTTTGTTATGCTTTTTTGGGCAGATTTGTTGTTCGGCAGATTAAAAAACAGAAATTGCTGCAAAAATGCACTGCATGCTTCTCTGCAGCTTCTCCATTGAAGTTTATTGAACCAAAAAAGCACCGTTTTGCGTTGGAAAGGGTCAAGGACCTTTTTCAAATACGCAGCAGCTGAAAAAAAGCATAGATGTGAACGTTAAATGAACTGTAGTGCGTTTCTGCAAAAAGCACCAAAAAAAACACATGGGTGGGAACCAGGCCTAAGACATTTAGTAACATAATGGAGTTAAAAAAAAAATAGCCCTTCATAGTACAAAAAGAGCAAATAATTGCTACAGTAAGGGGTTTACTGTGCAACCGGGAAAGTAATATTTCATAATCGATTAGTTGTTTCAGCCCTACTGTGATCCCAGCTGACATCACAGAGTCGGTCCAGGCTTGGGAAAGAGAACGACCATATGTTCAGGATCTGCCCACATGGACCAGCACCTAGATCAGCCTCTCAGTGAGCCGCTGGGAGCCTTTGCTGGCCCCTCATGCCCCCTCCACAGCCCAGAGCATGGGGGGGGGGGGGGGGGGCAGAGCAGAGAGTGATGGCTGACAGTCAACAGCTCTGCTCATGAAGCTTTGAGAACTGAGCGAATGGAAGTGTTTGATCGATCAGTTCTCAGTCTTAGAGTTGGCGGGGGTCGAGACAAAAAGTCCCCCCCCCCCTCTCCCGCCACTTCTCCAAACTCTCCCGTGCGATCTGAGAGCCCAGGATCCAATCCGGCACGTCCGTCGGGTTACCACAGAGCCGGCCGTGGACCAGATCATCCCGAGCCATCTCTATTGCTCCTGGGAGGCCGGAAACGACTCCCACTGACCCCAAGATATTTTCTACTCCCAATTGCCACAGTTCAGCCACACTAAAGTTTGAAGGACAATAAACTGGCCCTTTGTATAGAAAGTTTGAAGACCCCTGACCTATGGGGAAAGAAGAAACAGTTTTTACTTACCTAATCCTCTGCTCCCTCAGTAGATAGCACTCCCTAGTGGACAGTCCCTCGGCGTCACAACATACAATACAGGGTTACAGACCCTGCTTTGGTCTTGAGGACATCAGATCCCGAGGCCTCTGGAACATGGGGGAGAAGCTGCTGCAGGGGGGATGAGCGGAGGATCGGGTAAGTGAATTTTTTGTTTTCCTCCTAGACCAAAATGAGAAATTAAGCCTTGGAGTGCAGGTACAGGCCTCCTTATTCTTATTTTTGTTTCCCAGAAATGGGCTTTAACGTGAACTCCAGGAGAAGCAGCACATTAATGAGTTCCTTAGTTGCTCTCTCCTATCAGCAAACTCCTTGCAATTCAGGACAGATTGGCAGGTCGTACTGCTTCTCTGTCACCTGCTCTGAGCTTTGCTGTACAGGGACTGCAAGATTTAGGTACTTACCTTGAAGAAGAAAGAAAGAGAAAAAAAAAAAAAAAACAACAAAAAAATAAATAAATCACATTATATATGAATATAGAGATGTGATATTGTGTCTTATATCTGCCTGTAGTTTATATGACTGTACTGGTATATATAGCTGGTACTGACAGTACAAAGTGGGCAAAGCTCGGGATTGACTGTAACAAACCCAAATCTTGGGCCAGAAAGTCTGAAAACCTCCAATTTATACTAGAAAACCATATCCAGTCCTACCTCATAGAAGAAGGGGTGTCCTGCCATATCAAATATATTGACCTTAATTTCTCGATCTCTGATTTGTACTCTGGGAAAAAATAAATAAAAAAAATAGAACACACATTAGATCAGTCTATTCATTCTACTGCAGAAGCGATTTTATATTATATCGTCATACATGACATCATGATGATCTCAACAAACCACAAGAGTGACCTTATCCAATGTGGCCGGAGCTATGCCAGAACTGGACTCTGCTACAGGAGATGGTCAGAGACGGCAGACATGACACGGGAGATGGTCAGAGACGGCAGACATGACACGGGAGATGGTCAGAGACGGCAGACATGTAGTCTGTAGTCTACAGACTAGCCTGATCGCTTGTCCCGCGGACTCGATCGCCGCGGGGATACCCACGATCGCCTCACGGGGAGGAAGAAGGGGGAGATGCTAATGTAAACAAGCATCCCCCCGTTCTGCCTAGTGACAGTGTCACTGATCTCAGCTCCCTGTGATCGGAGCAGAGATCAGTGACTGTCACACACAGCCACGCCCCCCCCACAGTTAGAAACACGCCCCTAGGACACACTTAACCCCTACACTGACACCTAGTGGTTAACCCCTTCACTGCCAATGTCATTTACACAGGAATCACTGCATTTGTATAAATGATAATGGTCTCAAAAATGGCTCAAAAATTGTCTGATGTGTCCGCCATGTCGCAGTCACGATAAAAAAAATTAAAATTGCTGATCGCCGCCATTACTAGTAAAAAAAATAATTTTTTTTATAATAATGCCATAAAACTATCCCCTATTTTGTAAACGCTATAAATTTTGTGCAAACCAATCAATAAATGCTTTTTTTTACCAAGAATATGTAGAAGAATATGTATCAGCCTAAACTGAGGTAAAACATTTTTTTTTATATATATATTTTTTTTTTTGTTTTTGGGGGGGGGGATATTTATTATAGCAAAATGTAAAAAAATAAATGTGTTTTTTTCAAAATTGTCGCTCTTTTTCCATTTATAGCGCAAAAAATAAAAACCACAGGGGTGATCAAATACCACCAAAAGAAAGCTCTATTCGTGGGGAAAATAGGACGTCAATTTTGTTTGGGAGAAACGTCGCCACGACCGCACAATTCTCAGTCAAAGCGACGCAGTGCCGAATCGCAAAAAGTGGTCTGGTCTTTGGCCAGCAAAATGGTCCGGCGCTGAAGTGGTTAAAATTTTGCTCTAACCAGAAATGACCACAATAAAAACTATTGATAGGAAATCCAAATAAAAAAAAAAAAAAGAGCCAGCAGCCCACTAACATTCAATGCAGGTGTAACTTTATTGTTCCAGACACAGAGTACAAGGAGTGGAAGACGTGGCTTTCACCCAAACTATTAACCACTTACTTTGTGACACCGTAATCGATTCCGATGGTGGCCTGGTACTTGGGGACAAATCTTTTTTCACAGTAACGCTTGATGATGCAACTCTGCGGAGACAAGAGGAAAAAAAACACGTCAGGGTTATCAAGAATTCCGTTATTTAAATCCGTCCTCTAGTTGTACCGGCTCCTCTCCTAGACGGGAATGGCTTATTCTGGTTTCACTGCACACTGTGAGCTTCTCAAAACAAAGCTGGTTGCCTGGAGTCACACTTTAACATTGGGCCCAGTTTGCACTAATATACGGCATCAAAATAATTTAACCACTTCAATACCGGGCACTTATGGCGTTTCCTGCCCAGACCAATTTTCAGCTTTTCAGCGCTGTCACACTTTGAATGACAATTGCGCGGTCATGCTACAATGTACCCAAACTAAATTTTTATCATTTTGTTACCATAAATATAGAGCTTTCTTTTGGTGGCATTTGATCACATTTGCAATTTTTATTATCTGCTAAACAAAAAAGACCAAAATTTTTGAAAAATAAATAAATACATTTTTTTGTTTCCGTTACAAAACTTTGTAAATAAGTACATTTTCTCGTTTACGGACGGGCACAGAAAAGGCGGCGCTGAGGGCCACCGATGTGGTGGCACTGATAGGCATGCATCCATTGTGGGCACCGATTGGCATCCCTGGTGGCCATAGGTGGCATCCCTGGTGGGGTGTCCCTTGGGGGGGGGGGGGGGGGCTGTTCTGATAATCGATCAGCACACATGCCCCCTGTCATATACTGAGTATACCGTATATACTCGAGTATAAGCTGATTTTTTCAGCACTTTTTGTGCTGAAAAATGCCCCCCTCGGCTTATACTCGAGTCAAGCACTTTTCTGCAGCAGAGAATGACATTTTCCGACCCGAATTTGGGGTCCTGTATCTCAGGGCAACTTGGTGCTAGGAACCCCAAATTTGATGTGCACACCCAGTGGAACTAACAGTACAACATATCCACATTTGGGGTTCCTAGCATCAAGTTGCCCCGAGATACAGGACCCCAAATTCGGGTCGGAAAATGTCATTCTCTGCTGCAGAAAAGTGCTTGACTCGAGTATAAGCCGAGGGGAGCACTTTCAGTACAAAAAAAGTGCTGAAAAACTTGGCTTATACGCGAGTATATACGGTATATATTGTGTTTTTTTTTTGCATTAACATTCTTAAAATGGTATTTTTTCCCAAAAAATTGCATTTGAAAGACCGCTGCGAAAATACAGTTCGACATAAAATATTGCAACGATTGCTATTTTATTCTCTAGGGCCTCTGCTAAAAATTATATATATATATATATATATATATATATATATAATAATTTGTGGGTTCTAAGTAATTTTTTTAGTAAAAAAATACAGATTTAAACTTGTAAACAAAAAAGTACCAGAAAAGGCCTGGTGGGCAACTAGGTAAATTAGTATTCAACCTAAAACCAAAGTGCATCCGGAAAGTATTCACAGCGCTTCACTTTTTCCACATTTTGTTATGTTACAGCCTTATTCCAAAATGGATTAAATTCATTATTTTCCTCAAAATTCTACAAACAATACCCCCATAATGACAACGTGAAAAAGAAGTTTGAAATCTTTGCAAATTTATTAAAAATAAAACATGAAAAAAATCCCATGTACATAAATATTCACAGCCTTTGCTCAATACTTTGTTTAAGCACCTTTGGCACCAATTACAGCCTCAAGTCTTTTTGAGT
Organism: Lithobates sylvaticus; assembly: GCA_028564925.1. Taxonomy (NCBI): domain Eukaryota; kingdom Metazoa; phylum Chordata; class Amphibia; order Anura; family Ranidae; genus Lithobates; species Lithobates sylvaticus. The sequence continues at coordinate 540,584,648 of CM053028.1, forward strand.
ATGATACTACAAGCTAGCCCCCCCTTTATTTGGGCAGTTTCTCCCATTCTTCTTTACAAGACCTCTCAAGCTCCATCATGTTGGATCGGGAGAGTCGGTGTAAAGCCATTTTCAGATCTCTCCAGAGATGTTCAATGGGGTTCAAGTCTGGGCTCTGGCTGGGTCACTCGAGGACATTCACAGAGTTGTCCCGTAGCCACTCCTTTGTTATCTTGGCTGTGTGCTTAGGGTGGTTGCCCCAGTCTGGAGGTCCAGAGCGCTATGGAGCAGGTTTTCATCCAGGATGTCTCTGTACATTGCTGCATTCATCTTTTCCCTCAATCCTGACTAGTCTCCCAGTTCCTGCCACTAAAAATAACCCCCACAGCATGATGCTGCCACCACCATGCTTCACTGTAGGGATGGTATTGGCCAGGTGATGAGCGGTGCCTGGTTTCCTCCAGACATAACGCTTGCCATTCAGGCCAAAGAGTCCAATCTTTGTTTCATTAGACCAGAAAATTTTGTTTCTCAAGGTCTGAGAGTCCTTCAGGTGCCTTTTTGGCAAACTCCAGGTGGGCTGTCATGTGCCTTTTACTGAGGAGTGGCTTCCATCTGACCACTCTACCATACAGGTCTGATTTGTGGAGAGCTGCAGAGATGGTTGTTCTTCTGGAAGGTTCTCCTCTCTCCACAGAGAAACACTGGAGTTTTCTCAGAGTGACCATCAGGTTCTTGGTCACCTCCCTGACTAAGGCCTTTCTCCCCCGATCGCTCAGTTTGGCCGGGAAGCCCGCTCTAGGAAGAGTCCTGGTGGTTCCAAACTTCTTCCATTTACAGATGATGGAGGCCACTGTGCTCATTGGGACCTTCAATGCTGCAGACATTTTTCTGTACCCTTCCCTAGATCTGTGCCTCGATACAATCCTGTCTCCGAGGTCTACAGACAATTCCTTGGACTTCATGGCTTGGTTTGTGCTCTGACATGCACTGTTACCTGTGGGACTTTCTATATATATATATATATATATAGAGACAGGGGTGCGCCTTTCCAAAACATATGCAATCAACTGAATTTACCACAGGTGGACTCCAATAGAGTTGTAGAAACATCTCAAGGATGATCAGTGGAAACAGGATGCACCTGAGCTCAATTTTGAGTGTCATGGCAAAGGCTGTGAATACTTATGTACATGTGATTTTTTTTTTGATTTTTTTTAAATTTGCAAAGATTTCAAACAAACTTCTTTCACGTTGTCATTATGGGGTATTGTTTGTAGAGTTTTAAAAAGTAAAATAATTAATTTAATCAGTTTTGGAATAAGGATGCAACATAAAATGTGGAAAAAGTTAAGCGATGTGAATACTTTCCGGATGCCAGCCCATAACCCCCTCCCCCCTAGTGGTTAACTCTTTCACTGCCAGTGTCATTTACACAGGAATCAATGCATTTAAATAGCATTGATTGCTGTATAAATGACAATGGTCCCAAAAATGTGTCAAAAATGTCCGATGTGTCCGCCATAATGTCGCAGTCACAATAAAAATCACTGATCGCCGCCATTACTAGTAAAAAAAAAAATTATTAATAAAAATGCTATAAAACTATCCCCTATTTTGTAAACGCTATAACTTTTGCGCAAACCAATCAATCGCTAATTGCGATTTTTTTTACCAAAAATATGTAGAAGAATACGTATCGGCCTAAACTGAGGAAAAAAAAATGTTTTTTTTATATATTTTTTGGGGATATTTATTATAGCAAAAAAAAAAAATGCATTTTTTCAAAATTGTCGCTCTTTTTTGTTTATAGCGCAAAAAATAAAAACCGCAGGGGCGATCAAATACCACCAAAAGAAAGCTCTATTTGTGGGAAAAAAAGGACGCCAATTTTGTTTGGGAGCCACGTCGCACGACCGCGCAATTGTCAGTTAAAGCGACGCAGTGCCGAATCGCAAAAAGTGGCCTGGTCCTTTGGCTGCCAATTGGTCCGGGCTGAAGTGGTTAATAGTGCCAGGGTTTCTCAACTAGGGTTTCTCCAAAGGGTTCTTAGGGGTTCCTTGAGTAATGAGCAATTTCTGCCCCCAAGATAAGTTCCCACTTGACACCATGGATACTTTTAGGTATCTGTAAGGGGGTAATTCTTCCCAATGACCACAAGTGTAAGGAGAATTCTTCCCACTGACCATCACACTAAATGTATCCTGAGTTGTAGATCTAGGAATTTTTAGCAGGGGTTCCCTGAGACCAGAAAGTTATTTCAAGGGTTCCTCTGCGTTGAGAAAGACTTCTCTAGGCAAAGAGGCCAGGGGTCGCTCAGACTGTAGAAGCTCAAATTTTTTTAGCCCCCCCCCCCCCCAAAAAAAAAAAATTTGGAGCACCAGCCGCCACTGCTCTCTACCTAGTGTCTACGTCCTGAGAGCCCTCTGGCGTCTATACCCAGTAATTACGTCCTGTGCGCCCTTTAGCTTCTACAGTCTGAGCGACCCCTGGCCTCTTTGCCTAGAGAAGTCTTTCTCAACGCAGAGTGTTACAAACTGAAAATTTCTGAAAAAAAAAACCCCCAGCAAACGCAGCCTCACTGTGCCCCCGTCAAACGCAGCCTCGCTGTGCCCCCGTCAAACGCAGCCTCGCTGTGCCCCCGTCAAACGCAGCCTCGCTGTGCCCCCGTCAAACGCAGCCTCGCTGTGCCCCCGTCAAACGCAGCCTCGCTGTGCCCCCGTCAAACGCAGCCTCGCTGTGCCCCCGTCAAACGCAGCCTCGCTGTGCCCCCGTCAAACGCAGCCTCGCTGTGCCCCCGTCAAACGCAGCCTCGCTGTGCCCCCGTCAAACGCAGCCTCGCTGTGCCCCCGTCAAACGCAGCCTCGCTGTGCCCCCGTCAAACGCAGCCTCGCTGTGCCCCCGTCAAACGCAGCCTCGCTGTGCCCCCGTCAAACGCAGCCTCGCTGTGCCCCCGTCAAACGCAGCCTCGCTGTGCCCCCGTCAAACGCAGCCTCGCTGTGCCTCCGTCAAACGCAGCCTCGCTGTGCCTCCGTCAAACGCAGCCTCGCTGTGCCTCCGTCAAACGCAGCCTCGCTGTGCCTCCGTCAAACGCAGCCTCGCTGTGTCCCCGTCAAACGCAGCCCTCACTGTGCCCCCGTCAAACGCAGCCCTCACTGTGCCCCCGTCAAACGCAGCCCTCACTGTGCCCCCGTCAAACGCAGCCCTCACTGTGCCCCCGTGCCCTCACTGTGCCCCCGTCAAACGCAGCCCTCACTGTGCCCCCGTCAAACGCAGCCCTCACTGTGCCCCCGTCAAACGCAGCCCTCACTGTGCCCCCGTCAAACGCAGCCCTCACTGTGCCCCCGTCAAACGCAGCCCTCACTGTGCCCCCGTCAAACGCAGCCCTCACTGTGCCCCCGTCAAACGCAGCCCTCACTGTGCCCCCGTCAAACGCAGCCCTCACTGTGCCCCCGTCAAACGCAGCCCTCACTGTGCCCCCGTCAAACGCAAACCTCACTGTGACCCCATCAAACGCAAACCTCACTGTGACCCCATCAAACGCAAACCTCACTGTGACCCCATCAAACGCAAACCTCACTGTGACCCCATCAAACGCAAACCTCACTGTGACCCCATCAAACGCAAACCTCACTGTGACCCCATCAAACGCAACCTCACTGTGCTGCCCAAGGCTGTCAGTGTGCCCGCCGTCTGTACTTACCCTGTCTCGGTGGGACAGCTCCTCGATGTCTTCCCCTGTCCTCTGCTATGATTGGATGCCCGATTGGCTGAAACGACAGGCGCTGTGATAGGATGCCCATCAGGTGACGGGTAACAGATCCGAGCACCTGATTGGCGGTTTAGTGTTTAGAAAAGCGAATGAATATTCACTTTCCTAACACAGCTAAGTGACCTGCGAGTGCCCAGCATGACGCTCGTAGGTCACCTTTTTTGACGCCTATTAGAGCCTATGGCTCTAATCAGGTGCTTCAAAAACACCCCCCCTGCCGCTGTAATTCAGGCGTACGAAAAGGGGCCGGGCGACTGAATACGGGGGCGGCAGCAGTGGCCGTAAATAGGATCTATAGGTTCTAGAGGGGGTAGCAGGAGAGAAGGGACGCACTGCCACTGAGGTAGAGAGACTAGAGGGCTCTTAGATTGCAGAAGCTAAGGGGCGCCTAGGACATAGACACTTATGATCTAGATACCAGAGGGCGCTCAGACTGTAGAAAAAAAAGTGCTTGGAATGTAGACATTAGATATAGATTTTTAAAATGTAAACGGGGAAACGGCGCCAACTTTAAACTAATGCAATCATATATGCCAGGGCTGCTCCTAAAATTAGGGAATACTAATAATGAAAAAGGATCAAAGGGCGCTAGCTGGACAAGCTAATGATATGTGAACCAAAGTGATTAAGTGAATGAATAACTTATCAATAACTTAAATAAATTGATAAGTAAATAATTACATAAATTAAAACATCCAATATATGATCAAATTAATATGCAATAATCAAATGTCTAACCAATACAATATGTAGTAAATCATTATCAATATGTTCAAGAATCAGAAATAGTAACTACTTCTGAACCCAGCGCTCACAGAAAAATAAATAAATGAATAAATAAAATTAAAATAAACAAAAAGGGGGGGGGGGAAGGCTGCTATTATACACCTAAACGGTAACTATCAATGGAGATACAAAATATTCAATTAAAATAAACTGAATATAAACAGCGCCCAGACTACAGAAATAAAAACAAATACCTAGGAAAAAAAAAGCAACAGAAAAAAAGAAAAATATAAACTGCATAAAACATGAAGAAAAAAAAAAAAATATATAAAAATAAAAAAATATAAATATAAAAATGTGTGAAAACACAATGTGTTTTGACACATTTTTATATTTATATTTTCTTCATGTTTTATGCAGTTTATATTTTAATTTTTTCTTCATGTTTTATGCAGTTTATATTTTAATTTTTTTCTGTTGCTTTTTTTTTGCCCTAGGTACTCATTTGTTTTTATTTCTGTAGTCTGGGTGCTGTTTATATTCAGTTTATTTTAATTGAATATTTTGTATCTCCAGTAAATCATTATCGTTAATTAAAGTTCATGATTTCTCTGCGTGGTCACAAAATAATCCTCCAACACGGCAATCATAAAAAAAAATGCTCCAAAAACAGCAGCGTTCCACCCGAATGAGATATGAATTGCGCTCACCAGATGTATCCAGCCAACAAGTGACCGTCAAACGCGGGTAATAGAAATGCCGCTTCACTCAATTCATAGGTCAATTACCCTTCCACCTCTTCTCCTCATATGCTATATGGATGGATACGGCCACGACCAGATCACCATAAATCACGAGTGTGTAAACCAAAGCTCCCCAATTTGATGCATAATCCACAATATTCAGTATCTCTTTCTCCCATCAAAAAAGCTCGGTGAAATTGGTTCCGTCAAATGAGCCACAGAAGGCAGGTATAGTGTAAAATAAGTTTTATAATAAAAACAATATTACACTCATGCTTTATGGTGATCTGGCCGTATCCATCCATATAACATACGAGGAGAAGAAGAGGTGGAAGGGTAATTGACCTATGAATTGATTGAAGCAACATTTCTATTCCCAGCGCTTGATGGTCACTTGTTGGCCGGATACATCTGGAGAGCGCAATTCATATCTCACTTCGGGTTGAGCACTGTTGTTGTTGTTGGAGAACTTTTTTTTAGGATCGGGGTGTTGGAGAATTATTTTCGGAATGACCACACAGAGAAATTATGAACTTTAATTGATAATAATTTATTACACATTGTATTGGTTGGAAATTTGATTATTGTGCACACTCTAAATCGCATGAATTTGATCATATATATTGGATGTTTTAATTTAATTATTTACTTATCAATTTATTTAGGTTATTTGTTCACTTAATTACTTTGGTTCACTGAAATGAACGGTCCGCATGTGTGAAAGGGGCCTTTATATATAAAAAAAATAAATAAATCTATCCCTATTTTGTAGACGCTGTAACTTTTGCGCAAACCAATAATATACGCTTATTGGGATTTTTTACCAACAATATGTAGCAGAATACATATTGGCCTAAGTTTATGAAGAAATTTGATGTTTTACTTTTTTTTTTTTTTTTTTGGGAAGGTTTCATAGCAGAAAGTAAAAACAAAATTTTTTTTTTTTTTTATTCGAAAATTGTCTTGTGCTTATAGCGCAAAAAAAAAAAAAAAAAAAAAAAAAATAAGAAGGACCGAGGTGATAAAAAAACCACCAAAAGAAAGCTCTATTGGGGGGGGGGGGGGGGGGGGGGGGGACATACATTTTATTTGGGTACAGTGTCACATGACCACGCAATTGTCAGTTAAAGTAACAGTGCCATATCGCAAAAAATTTCCTGGTCGGGGGGGGGGGGTTAAAACCTTCCAGGGGGCAGGTTAAATTTAACAAAAAAATTTAAATAGAATAAAATATTAATAACAATAATATTATTATTTAGGGCTGTGGAAATTAAAGATTAATTCCTCGATTAATCAATGAATTTTTTTTGATCGATCAAAAACTCAGCTCTCCGCCGACTTCCGGGTCTTCAGGGAGTTCCATCGAAGGTCACAGACGTCGACGTCACCGGACTCCGTTGAAGTTCTGATACGTATACGGGGGAGGAGCTACGCATGACGTCACCCGCTGCTGCCCTACGGAACTAACACGATTGTCGGCTTTACATGCTGTGTTTTTATCATCTTTATGTGAGTAGTTTGTGTTTAAACACAAAAATTAAATCTTATACTTAAGCGGTGAGCACTTAGATCTTTTCTTTCTACCCATGACCTGGTGTCCTTGCTGAGATCTAAGGAGACGTGAGAGAAGATTATGGTCCGTGTTAACCCTTTTGATACCCACTTGCATGACCACCTGTTTGCACAGAGGTCCATGCCATAAGGTGAGAGTGATTAGTTAGACCGGAGGTGGAGGGATTGTCACGCTACTGTGGAGAAAAAAAAAAGACTTCCGTCAGTGCTACAGTTTGAATTTAAAACCTGTTTATTTTATTTTTCCTTCCCCCCTCCCTACATTTCCCTGTTAAATTACTCCCTAACCACTTAAAAAAAAAAAAATCAGGACAAAAAAAAAACTCCCTACCTTAACAAAACAAAAAAAAAAAACAAAAAAAAAAGGATTCTCCCCCTCCCCCCCCCCCCCCCCCTCTCCTCCCATCGATGGCCATTTTATATATACCTCATTTCTACTTATTTTTACTAGTTGTATTCGAGTTACTCCCAACTTTCCTCTCCGATCTGTCTCTTACCTTCCTCAGTTTGCAGAAAGGACTCCCAAGGGGCCCATGTTTGAGATATTTGTTCTTTTTTAATCATAGATGTAGGAATCATATTTTCCATTATCCCTATGTTTCTCACCTTGGTGAGCCACATGGAAATCTGCGGTGCAGCTGGATCCTTCCAGCATGCCGTTATACAGCTTTTAGCAGCATTTACCATGTGGCACAGGAGTGAGTTTTTATATCTCTCCCGTGGGATTTGTGAGGAATGTAAGAGATAGAATGCCGGGTCCCATGGAATCCGATAATCCGTGAATCGCATAATTCTCTGAACTTCCTGCCAGAAAATTTTAATTATTGGACAAGTCCAGAAAATATGTACAATAGTACCTCTTTCTTGACAGCCCCTCCAGCACCTATCTGATGTCGTTTGGGAGAATTTGTTCATTAGGGAGGGTGTATAATACCATCGCGTTAAAATTTTATAATTCAATTCCTGAATCTTAGTACATCTGGAGGAATTTAAGGTTAGATATATTATATTCTGTTGTTGATCTATTGTGAAAATTTGTTCCATATCTCTCTCCCACTTTCCCAAGCTTGACATCTTAAAGTGTTCTGGAGGGGCGGCCAACATTGCGTATAACTTAGAGACTCCGTGGGAGAGAGGCCCTTTCTCCTCACAGTATCTCTCAAATTTTGTTCTTGGTCGGTTATAGCTTTCCTGGGGCCCAATGGATTCCAGGAAGTGTCGAATCTGTCGTGCTTGCCAAAAAGGTAGTTTAAACTGACCACCCATATCCATTAGTGAGTCTAATGTTGGCCAATTATTAAGATGAAAGAAATGCGATGCTTGGAAGATGCCTCTATCTATCATTTTTTTGAAAACCCCTAACTCAAGACCCGGAGGAAAATCCGGGTTCCCCAAAATGGGAAACAGGGGGGATTTTATTGAAGAGGGTTTAGAATTCTGGATGAACTTTTCTCCCGTCAGAAGTGTGGGTCCTATCAAGGGGTGTGTCTTTACTGCAGGAGGGATAGCAGCGCAGCACCATATTGCCCTATTGAGTGGGATCTTACTGACATATTGCTCGATATTGATCCACAGTTTACTCCCTTCATGTCGGTTCCAATCTATTATCCTACCCAGTTGGGACGCTAGGTAGTATTTATATAGGTCTGGCGCTGCTATTCCTCCTGCTGTTTTCGATAAAGTGAGCAGTTTTCTATTTATCCTTGGGCGTCTGCTTGCCCATATAAATTTTGTAAAGACACATCTAGCTCGGTTAAAGAAGGCCAGAGGGACAGACACAGGCAGGGCCTGGAAAAGATACAGGAACTTTGGTATAATACTCATTTTTAAAATATTACTTCTCCCGAACCAGGAATGTGTTGCTTTGCTCCATTTTTCCAGTAAAGCTGTTACTTCTTTAATTAAGGGAAGATAGTTTAAAGCATAGATGTCTTTTAACTTCGGTGGGATATAAATTCCAAGATATTTTAGTGCGGTTGATGTCCATCTAAACTTAAAACTATCCACTAAATTCTTACATATGGGGTGCTCCATGGACACCCACATCGCCTCCGACTTGCTATAGTTTATCTTAAAATTCGACTGGGCACCGTATTCTTCCACCTCCTTTATAAGGTTTGGAAGTGATATCTGTGGGTTTGTAATTGAAAAAAGTAGATCGTCCGCATATGCGGAAGCTTTATATTCTTGTTTTCCAATGCAAATACCACTAATATCGGGATTTTGACGAATTTTATTTAACAAAGGCTCCAAAGTCAGAACAAATAATAGAGGCGATAAAGGGCAGCCCTGGCGCGTCCCATTTGATATAGAGAAGCTCTCTGAATGAACTCCATTAGCCTTAACCAAGGCTTGTGGTGTAGAGTATATCCCTTCAATCCAGTGTAACATTCTATCTCCAAAATCCATGTGTTTTAGTACTCCCCTCATAAAAGTCCAACTAACCCTATCAAAAGCCTTTTCGGCATCTGTGTTCACGAAGACACTTGACATCCCATTCTGGTTTACATATTGGAGCAAATTTAACACTTTTATAGTGCTATCTCTAGCTTCTCGTGTGGGGACAAACCCCACTTGGTCCAAATGTATTAACTGAGTCAAGTACGGTTGTATACGGGATGCAAGTATCTTTGTGAAAATTTTCATGTCTATATTTAATAGGGATATTGGACGGTAACTGCTGCACACTGATTGGTCCTTCCCTTCTTTAGGTATTACTACAATATGTGCCTTCAACGCCTCTGCTGGTGGGGTTGATGTATGACCCCAAATATTAAATGTTTTAGCTAAGTATGGACTTAATACAGGGAGAAAACTTTTGAAGTATTGCAAGGAAAACCCGTCTGGGCCAGGCGCCTTCCCACCTTTCATCGACTTTATGGCTAGTCTCACTTCCTCTATTGTGATTGGCATCTCCATCTCTAAGCGAGCTGAAGATGACAGTCTAGTTATTTGTGAGGAGGTCAGATATTCTTCCATCAACTGAGGGGATACGGAAGGGATTGGTAGGTTATATAATGTCCTATAAAATTCTCTAAATTCCTTTACAATGTCTTTAGGCATATAAGTTTTTTGACCTCCTTCAGTTTTGATGTAGGGTATATATGACCTCTTCTGTTGTTCTTTTAGTTTTTTAGCTAGAACTCTTCCGCATTTATCACCTGAGTGATATATTACGCTCTTTCCATATTGGAGGGTAGCCCTGGCTTTATACCTGAGAAGATCTGATAATTGTCTTCTCAGGTCTGCTAATTCAATTCCGGTTTCCCTTTCCAATGTCTGTTTGTGTTTTTTCTCCATTTCCTGTATCTTCTCCAATAACCGCATCATCCTCTCCTCCCTGGCTCTCTTCACTCGAGTGCCATGCTTAATTAAAATTCCCCTGATTACCGCTTTATGAGCTTCCCAGACTATTCCCATATCCATCTCCCCGTCATCATTTGTTTGGAAATATGAATTGATTTCTGTAATTAGATCATCTCGAATCTCGGGGCACTGTAACAGGCTTTCATTTAGTCGCCATCTCCATTCCATTTTTTGAATCCCTCCCGTCAGGTCTATCCTTATTGTGATTGGGGCGTGATCTGACCAGGTAATATTCCCTATTTGAGTGTCCCGGACCTTCGAGAGTATTTGCTGTGGTATTAAAAAAAGATCAATTCTCGAATATAGGTGGTGTGGGTTAGAAAAGAAAGTAAAGTCCTTCTCTTCAGCATGAAAGGCCCTCCAAGCATCTACTAATTGGCATTCTACAAGCTTTCTGGTTATATTTTTTCTTATTCCGATCGCTACTGAGGAGGTTCCCTTAGAAGTATCTAATTTGGGATCAAGAGGAATGTTAAAGTCACCCCCTGTTATTAGAATTCCATCCTTAAATTTCATTAGTTTAGACAAAGTCTTTTTCAGGAAGCTATCTTGGTGTAAGTTCGGGGCATATATAGTAGCTAGAGTCACTTTTACTGATCCTATAATCCCCTTAAGAAAGATATATCTTCCTCCTTCATCCTGACATTTCTCCAAAAGTGACCAAGCAATTCTGTTTGAAATTAAAATAGCAACTCCTTTTGTTTTAGATTTTTGATTACATGCATGATACACATTGGGAAAATGTCTATTTTGAAGGTATAAAGAGGGCCCTGCTTTCAGGTGCGTTTCTTGCACCATCCCCACATCTGTTTTTAGGCGCTTAAGTTCATTCAGCAACATTTTTCGTTTTTCAGGAGTATTTAATCCTTTAACGTTCAATGAGGTAACCCTTGTCCCCTCCATTTTTCTCCCGGCCCGGGGATACCCAACGGGAGAGGAGATAGAGGGGGAGAGAGAGAGAGAGAGAGGGAGAGAGAGAGAGAGTGAGAGAGAGAGAGAGAAAAAAAAAAAAAAAAAGAAAGAAAAAAAAAGAAACCCCAAACTAAACTAAACTAAACTTCCCAACACCTACCTATGGGTACTTTAGTTTCCCGTAGGTGATGGATATAAGGGGGTGACTAGACCGTGCCCGAGTAGGCCAGGCACGAACCCCTATCCCTCCAGCCTTTCCCAGTGTAATTTTAATCCCTCCTGGATAGGCTCCTCCTAACTTTTCCCTACTTCTCCCTCTATCTTCTCTCCCCGCCCTTCCTCGCCTCTACCACTTCACATTTTTTCACATTCCTCTCCTCTCAATCCCATCTCTTTTCCTCCTCCCTGCACCCTCCTCCCCCTTCCTAAGGCCCTATTACACCTCTTTTACATACAGACATATTAACCCCCCACAGTTTGCAGAGAATACAGTTTAATAAAAAAAAAAAAAAAAAAAAAAAAAAAAAAAAAAAAAGGAGAGGGGGGGGGGGGGAGCCCTAGCGCCGTGGGCAGCGTCCAGAGAGGCAGATTTTACCTTATACCTTATAGTGTGTATGTTTTTCCATGTGCCCCCCCCTTCCCCTAGTGCCCTTTATTCTTTTCTTGGAACTTAGTGTGTAAAATTGTTACTATATTGTTCAGTTATTTATACCTTATCCCCCCTTTCAGCCCATCTCACCCACCCTCCCTCCCTCACTTCCCCATTATCCCTTTCAATCAACCCGTCTCATTAACCTATTTTATTGTGAGCTATTTGTGTATTCTATTTAATTCTTCCCCCAAACCTCCCACTACTCATTCCCTCCTACTTTGCCTGCAATATGTGTGTTTGTGTCATCCTCCAAACCTGTGTTCCGGTGTCTTCCTCCCCCTCCCCTCCCTCTTATCTACCCCCCCTTCCCAACCCTCCACCTCTCCTCTATTGGCTGCCTCTCCAGAGATCAGCCCACGGCGTCAGGGCCTGACCCCGCCTCTCCTAAGAAAAAAAAAAAAAAAAAAACCGAGATCGCTTCTGATCAGGGCAAAAAGGAAAAAGAAATGCAATACAGTAATAAAAGGGTGAGGAAATATTCATTAAGAAAATTCTTTCCCAGAGGTTGGTGGGATTGGGAGAGGGAGACGAGAAAGGTCATATAAATCAAAAATCAGCCGAGAAGGAAAAAAAAAAAGAAAAAAAAAAAAAAAAAATATAAAAAAATATAAGTGACTCATATCCAGGAGGGTAGCATTTCCCTTCTTCAATTCCGCACCAGCTTGAAATAATAAAAGAGAAAAAACATAGAAAACATAGAAAATATATGACCCATAACCAGGAGGGTAATATTTCCCTTCTTCCATTCAACACCGACATCAACTTAGGTGCTCTCCACCTCCTGTACTTGCTGTGTTAGCTGGGCTTCTACTTGGTTTATGGGTAATAGTGATGCAGCGGGTCTTGGGACCCCCCTTCTATGTGAACTCTTCCTAATCGGCAAGAGCCAATTTGGGACCTCACAACTTTCAGCTCCCAGGAACAGAAATAGCGCCGGGAGGTCTTCTGGTGATTGTAATAAAAAGGACCCTTTTTCCATCCTAATTATCAACGATATCGGATACCCCCAACGGTAGGTCCCCCCAGCAGATTTTATCTTATCCAGTAGAGGACGCAATTGTGCTCTCCTTTGAAGTGTAGCTCGGGATAGATCTGGGAGTATATTAATCCTGCCCCCCTCGTATGACACTGGGCCTTTCTCCCATGCTTTCCTACTGATCAACTCTCTATGGGAGTATCTATGTAAACGTCCGATTACGTCTCGAGGTCTTGTCAGATCTGTCGATCTGGGTCCCGGGCTCTATGCAATCTGTCAAATTCGATATCCCTGGGGGTGGTGTTTACCCCTAAGTCCTGGCATATCTTGACTATGGTTTGGTATAATTGTTCTTCTTCAATATTCTCAGGAATACCTCGAAATCTTAAATTATTCCTCCTACTTCGGTCCTCGGCCTCTTCCATTTTTAATTGAAAATTGGAGTCTTGAGCTAACTGTTCCTTTTCTAATTTCAATACCCGTGATTCCAGTCTTTCTATAGCGGATCCTTCCTCATTTACTCTATCTGTTAAGTTCTGAACCTCCGTACGTACGGACTGCATTTCCCGTGTATGACCCTCTTCAAGACGGGAAACCAGTGCCTCCATTAGCTTCCAGTGAGCCTCCATCTCCTGCCTAGTGGGGAGGGCTTGTAAGAGCGCCCTCAAATCCCCTATCTCAGTCACTTGTTCCCCCTTTTTAGCTTCTCTCATCTCATGGGCTTGGACTGGGGCTGGTTCCAGGGGGAGACTCATCCGGGGTGCTGCCATTGGTATCTCAGTACCTGTAATCTCTCTGGTCTCCAATGTAGATGCCCGCACTGCTGCTCGGGTAAGCCTGAAAAAACCTTTTATCTCCTGCTGTAGGGGGTCTCTTTGGAAATGCTTCTCTTCCCCTTTCCTTCTCGTACTGTACATACCCCTAAGGGGGGTCGGGTCAGGTCACAGCTGTAAAGTCCTGCAGGTCACCCCTAAACCTGTGTCTACAACTGTTTAATAATACTTCAAGCCTCCTTAGCAGTCCTTAATTTTCATGTGGTGCCTTATTACGAACTATGGCATACGATTAGCACGGCAAAAAAAGGTACACCTATTTATATAATCTTCCCACCAGAGGAAAGTATTAACAGTATTATGATGCGCCTCTCATTTGTCACAGTTCTTAATTACAATTTCTACAGACTCCGCAGTTTCCTCCAGAAAAAAAAAAAAAAAAAAAAAAAAAAAGAAAAAAAAAAGAGAAAATTTTTTTTTTATGGTACACCATTCATTTACTGTCACAGTTCTGGGTTATTATTTCTGCGGTCTCCGCGTTCTCATCAGATAAATTGGATCTGTAGATATCAACCAGTTATAATCTTGAGCCACTAAGGAGGATAGACCTGACAGCCTATTTTGGAGGTAAATACCAGCAGAGTTCATTTGAAAGTTTACCAGCAGAGTTCTCTGACAAAGGCTCAGACAAAGGCTCAGATGAAACAGAAAATAGTGCCAAAAGGCTGGCTGCTGGCTACAGGCTACAATGCACACATCACCACAGAGAGGTCCTGTAGGTTGAGGAAGGTATATATGAACACAAAAAAAAATCAGTCCACCTACATTGGTCTGGACCTCGCTCTCCTCCTCCCCACTTCAGGCTCACCTTATTTGCCGGGACAGCTCCGCTCCGGATCCCCAGTCCCCCGCACGATGCAGTGCGGGGTTCGTGACGCTCAGCTCCCCTCCTCTTCTCAGCTCTCCTCCGCCCGAGGGTCTGAACTCTCCGGCGGGAAGCCGGCGGGTGGATAAGGTCCCGTGAGCGTGACCGGAGTACAGCCGGCACCCTAGTCCGCGGTCCTCCTGCCCTCACAGTCTGCCCGCCCTTCACTCTCTCTGTTTCTGGGTCAGCGGCCCCGGCGGGCCGGCAGGCAGGCCGTCACTCTCCTCACAATCTGCCCGCTCTTCACTCCCTCTGCATACGGGTCGGCGACCCCGGCGGGCCAGCAGGCAGGCCGTCAATCTTCGTCAATGGAGGCACGCTCTTAGTAGTCTAGCTGGGACGCTGGTAGGCGAGGTCCATGCTCAGCCAGCGTGTCTCTCTACTCCGCCATTGTCTAGTCACGCCCCCACATTTTCTTACATTTTAATATTTTTTTTTTTTTTTTTGGCAACTCTCAAAACCAACAGACCAATTACAGGCTTCCCTGCCCCCTGCAGGACTCTACTGGATTTGCAAATTTCTCGTAGTCTAACTGGGACGCTGGTAGGCGAGGTCCATGCTCGGCCAGCGTGTCTCTCTACTCCGCCATTGTCTAGCCACGCCCAGAACTGCAGCATTCAGGAGGAAGACACCGGACCCAGCCTGTCACATGACTGCAGATTCTAGGAAAAATTGAAAGGATCTTCGATTTTTTTTTTATTTAACCACTTGTCGACCGTGCTATAGCAGAATGAAAGCTACAGAGAGGGGCGACCAGTTCTCGGAGGGTAGTCATAGGACACAGCTGATCATAAATCAGGGTAAAAGGGCCAATCACAGTGGCCCTTTACCAAGTGATCAGCTTTGTCCAATCACAGCTGATCACATTGTAAACTTAAGCGGGTTATCAGCACTCCTTTCCTCATGCTGACAGCAGGAGAGGAGAGCCGATAATCGGCCTGTGTGATTTGGCACCTTTGGAGGGGGCGGGTACTTGGTTTTGACAGGTACCCGCTCCCACTTCCAGCTGACTTTGCCGTGGAGAACTCAGCCGGAAGTTCAGCTCCCCTCCTCCTTCCCACGCCATTCGCATGCGTAGTAGGGAACCGGCTGTCCTCACTCCTGGTTTCCTTTAGCTGAGATGGCGGCGGCAGCAGCACCCGAGAGCCCATTGAAAAATTGGCCTGGGTGAAGACACCGCTGGATTCGTAGACAGGTTAAAGTGGAGTTTCCCCCATAAATATAACTTTGTTTAGACCTGCCTACAATCGCATCAAAAAAAATAAATGGAGAAAAAAAAAAAAAAAGTCACTTACCTAGTTCTGCCTGTTGCTAGGTGGTCCCACGTAATCTGCCTTTGCGCTAGCCCGGGCTAAAAACGTCACTTCCCTCGGCGGCAAGGCTCGCTAAGGCTCCTGGAAGATGTGAGTCACCATTTCCCAGGAGTCTTTGAGCACCGCCGAGGTCTAGAATCGCGATCACAACAGGGTGGGACTTCCGACGACGCCGCCTGTTGTGATGGCAACAGAAGCTGTGAACAGCGCTCCGCAACGTGTCTAATGCGCATGCGCGAGATCTGCGACACGGGGCGTTGCATGATGGGAAATTGATGTCAGCACATCCCGGAAGAGAATGCCTGTGGGTTTCACATGCCTACAGGCAAGATGAAACCCCCGTATGGGGATTTTATAACTACAGTATTGGATGACAGCGGGAAGGAAGGGAGACGTGAGTGAGCATTTTAAAACCCATTTATTATTTCGAATGTAAAAAAAAAATTGGGTAATAAATTACATTTAGGTGTCAAAAAATTTACTTTAGTGTATTTTTTTTTTTTTACTAGGAAACATTAGAAAAAGAGCCAAGAGCTCCACCTACTGACTGCATAGTCACACACACTTAGAAACCCTAAGTTGATTACAATGAGTTTGCTAAAGCACTGTGCGTCAAACAACCGTCAAACATTTTTCATTAAAAAAAAAAAAGAAAAAATTTACTTTTTTTTTTTAAGGATCTCACTGCTGTTGATCTCTGGTCTCCTTCAGCCACTTTCTATCTACTTGCACTTAGCACCTATAGCCATCTGCACATTACTGCGTGGGACCGACTTCCTGATCATGACCACAGAGGCACACGCCTGGGCAATGTGTATTGGTGTGCTCCGGCCCCTTAGACCACTTTCACACTGAGGCGCTTTCAGGCGCTTTCACGCTAAAAACAGCACCTAAAAAGCTCACGAAAACGTATTGCCATTAAAATCAATGAACACTTTCACACTGGGGCAGTGTGCTGGCAGGGCTGTGAAAAACTCCCCTCCCCATTGAAATGAATGGAAAGCTCTTCAAAAGCGTTTTTACTGGCAGTTTAGAAGCGCTTCAGTGTGAAAGTGGCCTTAGTCTTCAGTGAAAGCGAATGCAACCGGGTGACAAGGTAGCAGACCAATTGGAAGGAATAGACAGAGCATTGTCCCCTTATAACAGAAGGATGTGATTTAATATATATATATAATATGTATATATATATATAAAAAAAGGAGGATACATTGATGGGGGTTCAGAGTCTCATCCCTGTTCCTACCTTGCCTACTTCGGCATTGCCCATACTGATGACTTTAATCCGCAGCGCCTTGCGGCTCTCCTTCCTCTTCTGCAGGTTGGCCTCCATGTCGAGTTCAGGATCGCAGTGACGGCAGTGTGTGGGCGACGGGAGACACAGATGGCATAGGGACTCCACACACCTGCATAGAGCACAGATGAGAAGGAGGAAGATATAAAGAAGATGTATGGGGGGGGGGGGGAGTAGATGTAGAGGGGAACCAGTAGGTGTATAGGGGGGTCAATAGATACAGAGGGGAACCACTAAGTGTATAGGGAGGTAGGTTTATGGGGAGGTCAGGAGGTGTAGAAGGGAACAAGTAGGTGTATAGGGAGGTCAATAGATATATTGGGGGTCAGTAAATGTAGAGGGGAATCAGTAAGTGTATAGAGAGGTCAATTGATACTTTGGGGCTCAGTAGGTGCATAGGGAGGTCAGGAGATGTATGGGGATGTCGGCAGGTCAGGAGATGTACAGGGGAACCAGTAGATGTATAGGGAGGGAGATCAATAGATATATTGGGGGTCAGTAGGTTAGTGGGGAGTCAGGAGATGTATAGGAAGGTAGGTGTATAGGGGGGTTGGGAGGTACAGGAAGAGTCACATGATGTACAGGGGGTCAGCAGGTATATAGGGAGTTCTGTAGATTTAATGGGGTTCCGGAGATGTATGGGGAGGTCAGTAGATTTAATGGGGTTCCGGAGATGTATAGGGAGGTCAGTAGATATATTGGGGGTCAAGTAAATGTAGAGGGGAACCAGCAAGTACACAGGAGGGTGAGGTGGTGTGTGTGTGGGGGGTGATCAGGAGGTGTACAGGGAGATCAATAGATATATTGGAGATCAGTAGGACTGGGAGGGGTATAAGAGAGGTAAGATGTACTGGGGGGGGGGGTCAAAAGATAGATTGGTGGTCAATAATTGTAGAGGGGAACCACTAGGTGTATTTGGGAAGTCAGGAGATGTACAGGGAGGTCAATACGTGTATAGGGGGTTGGCAGAGGTACAGGAGGGGTCAGCAGACGTATAGGGGGGGGGGGGGGGAGTGATCAGGAGATGTATAGGAAGGTAGGTGTATAGGGGGTCGGGAGAGGTACAGGGGGTCAGCGAGTGTATAGGGAGGTCAGTAAATGTAGAGGGGAACCACTAGGCATATAGGGAGGTCAGGAGATGTATAGGGGGTTGGTAGAGGTACACAAGTGGTCAACAGACGTATGGGGGGGGGGGGGTGCAGGAGATCTATGGAGACATCAATTGGTGTATAGGGATATCAATAGATATTTGAGGATCAGTAGGTGAATGGGAGGGGGGGTTGGGAGAGGTATAGAAGGGGTTAGAAGATGTACTGGGGTTCAGGAGATGTATAGGGAGGTCAATAGATATATTGGGGGTCAGTAAATGTAGAGGGGAACCAGTAGATGTATAGGGAGACCAACTGATATATTGGGGGTCAGTAGGTGCATAGGAAAAGAAGAGTATAGGGGTTTGGGAGAGGTACAGGAGGGGTCAGCGGGCATATTCGGGGGGGGCTGATCAGGAGATGTATGAAGAAGAGGTCAGTAGGTGTATAGGGAGATCAATCGATATATTTGAGATCAGTAGGAAAATGGAGAGGGGGGGTTTTGGAGAGGTATAGAAGAGGTCAACAGATATATTGGGGGTCAATAAATGTAGAGGGGAATTAGTAGATGTAGAAGGAGATCAATAAATATGTTGGGGGTCAAGTAAATGTAGAGGGGAACCAGTAGGTGTATATATAGGGGGTTCAGAAGATGTACTGGGAGGTCAACGAATATATTGGGGGCCAATAAATGTAGAGGGGAATCAGATGTATAGGGAGAGCAACAGATAAGTTGGGGGTCAGTAGGGGCATGGGGAGGTCAGGAGATGAATATGAAGGCAAGTAGGTGTATAGGGGGTTGGGAGAGGTACGGAAAGAGTCAGGGCATGTAAAAGGGAGGTCAGGGCATGTAAAAGGGAGGTCAGGACATGTAAAAGGGAGGTCAATAGATATATTGGGGGGGGGGGGTCAAGGTATACAGAGAGGTCAGGAGATGTATAGGGGGTTGGGAGATGTACAGGAGGTTCAGCAGGTGTATTGAGGGGGGGGGGGGTGATCAGGAGATGTATGGAGAGGTCAGGAGGTGTATAGGGAGATTAGTAGTTATATTGGGGGGGGGGGGGAGGTTGGGAGAGGTATAAAAGGGGTCAGAAGATGTCCTGGGGGTCAGCGAGTGTATAGGAGGGTCAGTAGATATAAAAGGAGTTCAGGAGATTTACAAGGAGGCCAACAACTATATTGGGGGTCAGTAAATGTAGAGGGGAAGCAGTAGGTGCATAGGGAGGTCAGGAGATGTATAGGAAGGTAAGTAGGTATATAGGGGCTTGTGAGAGGTACATGAGGAGTCAGAAGATGTACGGGGGGGGGGGGGGGCGTCAGTAGGTGTATAGGGAGGTCAGTAGATTTAATGGGGTTCAGAAGATGTCAATATATATTGGGGGTTCAGTAAATGTAGCGGGTAACCAGTAGGTATATAGGGAGGTCAGGAGGGGTCGAAAGATGTACTGGGGTTCAGTGGGTGTATAGTGAAGTCAGTAGATATAATGGGGTGTAAGAGATGTATAGGGGGGCCAGTAGGTATATAGGGAGGACAACAGATATATTGAGGGTCAGTAAATGTAGAGGGGAACCAGCAGGTGTATTGGGAAGTCAGGAGATGTACAGGGAGGTCAATAGATGTATAGGGGGGTTGGGAGAGGCACAGGAGGGGTGAGTAGGAGATGTATGGAGAGGTCAGTAGGTCTATAGGGAGTTCTATAAATGTATTGGGGGGTCAAGTAAATGTAGAGGAGAACCAGTAGGTGTATAGGGAAGGTCAGTAGATTTAATGGGGTTCAGGAGATGTATACGGAAGTCAGATATATTGGGGCTCAGTAAATGTAGAGGGGAACCAGTGGGTATACAGGGAGATTAGGAGATGTATAGGGGGTTGGGAGAGGGAGGGTCAGCAGGTGTATTGATCAGGAGATGTATAGGGAGGTCAGATATCTTGGGGGTCAATAAATGCACAAGGGAACCAGTAGGTGTATAGGGCGGTCAGGAGATGTATAGGGGGTTGGGAGAGGGAGGGTCAACAGGTGTATGGGGGGTGATCAGGAGATGTGTTGGAAGGTCAGTAGGGGTATATGGAGGTCAACAGATATAGTGGGGGTCAATAAACGTAGAGGAGAACCTGCAGTTGTATAGGGAGATGAATAGATATATGGGGGGGGGGGGGGTCAGGAGATGTATAGGAAGGTAAGTAGGTGTATAGAAGGTTGGGGG